>JALLAU010000315.1:0-17057 GCA_036939495.1 Thalassiosira hispida | reverse complement strand
CTATGCAACGGTAGCTCAGTAGCGTCGTGAAGTATCAATGGTAGCTCAGTAGCGCAATTGATAGTAGAGTAGGAAACGGAAACGTCCATCCGTTCACATAAAGTTTGAGGAGAGTGATGAGCATTTTCGCAGGATTCCGATTTTTGACTAAGTTATATGCAGTTATACGATAGTGTGAAACTATACTTTAAGTATAGATTTTGAAAAAGCCGCATCCAAATGGTAGTGCTAAGCTAGTGCTTGTTAGTACAGGGGGTCACATACAGGGGTTGCAAGTGGTACCCCCCCTCTCGGCCATTAATTGATTCACAATTATAAACATTAAATTGCTACCGCCTTATAAGGGTCCGAGAATTCCTATGCATTCGACAGTACATAGGGCTTATTCAAAATTTGACTGCTTTCATGTCTTTTCTCGCACGTTCCCACCATCCATCAACTCTGACCAACCTTACTCAGAAATTTTTGGTTGACGGCGGCGAAATATCATTGACAGAAACTATCATTGACGGAAACTTTAGATAACTCGGCGGCAACTTTAGATAATGGATATACCAGCCCAGGCACGTAGCAATTGGGTCTGAGTGGGGTCTGATTTGACTGCATGTGAGAAAATGGGCAAAATAGGCCAAGGGTCCGAAAAAGGACCCCTGTACGGCTGGGATATGTCAATCTGCAAGACATCCCTCCATGCACAAATACCTCTACTCAATTAGCTGATTTTTTTAGTTTTTGACAAGAACAAGAAGATTTTTTAGTTTTTGACAAGTACAAGCCAAGTAAGCACTTATCTAATAATCACATCTTAATAAATTATTATTCTACATAATATATAAAAATATCTACCGAAGTCTTGTGTATTGCCATGTCTTCTCTGATTCAGCAATTGTTATATTGTGATGTACCACTAAGGAGATACGGCCATTGCTGACAAGGGCTATCAGAAGCATTGGTTGGTGCTTGGGACATATCCAGCAAACTTCATATGACAATGACATCCACCAACCTACAAAGCATTGCTTGTTTTTCAGCTAGTGTCAGTCAGCCAGCTGGGCCTCTCTCGACACAGTATAGTGAATGTTGAGTCATTGTGATATGAGGAGGGACAACCATTGTCGCCACCCAAGGTCTACCAAAAGCCTTGGTGGGTGCATCGGCAATATTATCCCGCAAGCTTCCTATGACATCTACCTAACTGCAAGGCAATCCAAACCCAAACACCCTAAATCAATTGGGTGTTTCGTTTAGCTAGATCCAGCCAAATAATGACCCCATGTTAATATGGTGAATGATAAGTAGTAATGCAAAGGAGGGGCTAACATTGCTGCGGAAAGCTGTTAGACATCAATCCAAACCCAAACACCCCAATTCAATGGGGTGTTTTGTTTAGCTAGAGCCAGCCAAATAATGACCCCATGTTAATATGGTGAATGATAAGTAGTAATGCAAGGAGGGGCTACCATTGCCGCGGAAAACCCAGAAAGCTTTTGTTGTGGCATCTGCTACATAACAATCTACAAAGTATCACTCCACAGTACTCAAACACCCCTAATCAATCAGCTGTTTTGTTCCGTTAGAGCCAGCCAAGTCAACTGAGCCCCCCTTGGTGCGGCAATGTCGTGTTATGATGTAAGGAGGGATAGACATTGCGCCACCAGGGGCTGTCAGAAGCCGAAATATGTGTATGAACCAGGCACAGAAAGCTTGGCATGACATCTACCAATCTGCAAGGTATCACTCCACCAAACTCAAACACCCCAAATCAATTGGCTGTTTTTCTAATAGAGCCAGCCAAATGGGCCCCTCGCGACACAGCACAGTAGAGCGAATGTTGTGATGTGGTGTAAGGAGGAACAACCATTGATGCAAAGGCCTGCTAAGAGCCTTGGGGGTGTATGGTCTAGGACAAGCAAGCTCCATACGACATCTACCAACCTGCAAAGCATCACTCCACACCCATACACACCCCAAACCAATTAGCTGTTTTTTTGCTAGAGCCAGCCAAGTGAGCCCTCTCAACACTGTAACTAGATCTACCTATTGTTTTCTTAACTGAGAGACCCTGCTCATTCTAGGATATGAAGATTACTAGATCTTCTTTAGTTTCGCGTTTTAAAGAACAACAACACCCAAATCATTCCAAGAGGCTAAATCATCGCTGCTCTTAAGGCTCACATTGTTGATTTTTTTTTGCCAGGTTATCTCCTTCGACAAGTCTTGTCTACTTCTTGAGATTACACTGGCATCAACAATTGCTATCATAACGAGTACCTAGCTATGATGTGGCTTTGCTACTCAGATATTTGTGATTGGCTTTGCTACTCAGATATTTGTGATTGGCATAAAAGTCCAAACACTATTTATCGAAATGTTTTCTACCAATACGGTATTGCCTGCACAATTATAGATTTATCACAGAAAACCTTTTGAATTTTGGCGGTTATATAGTGATGAAAGATCTTTCATAATAATAAGTTCGTACTTTCGCTTGCAACCACCACTGATTACTTATCAAGAACGTAGATAATCAACAAGCTCCTTGCCAATGTTGGCGACAACGGGTGGGACAACTGCATTTCCAATACCTGAATAAAAATGAGCGGTCATAACATTGCCATCAATACCGACAGACGGCACATTAAAATCCTCTGGAAAGCCCATTATACGGCAACACTCCCTCGGGGTAAGATATCTTGGGATGTCGCGCTTTGTTCTGTCTCTCTCATTAAAAATATATTTTGAAGAGTAACTCCCAGAACGACGGTAAGATGATATCAGCGTCGGAGCCTTGGCATCAATATTAAAGTATGCATTGTCATTCCCGCCAAACCATTTTACGTGGACCTCTTCTAATTTGGACCATTGCTGCGGGGTTAGTGTGCTCTCCAATACAGCGGACGAATCAGGTGGCTCCATGATATCACGCAATACCAATGAAATCCCGTCACCATCTGACTCTCCCTTTTGCATTTGTTCATACCAATCCCAACTGAAATCATGCTTGCGGACAAGATCTTTTCTCACTCCAACAATGAATACTCTTTCTCTTTGTTGTGCCACATAATGCCTACTGTTGCATATGTGCCAGGTCACTTTGTAGCCGCATTCTTCAAATGCACGTAATATAACTTGGAAGACAGGACCAGCAACACCAGGTTTATAAAACCTTCCATCCTTTTCTGTCCCCAAGCCCACCAATCCCGCAACATTTTCGAAAATAAAAGACTTGGGGTGAGAGAGGCGCAGCACTCTTACAAGTTCTCGATACAATTGTCCCCTTTGGTCGCCTAAGCCTTTCTGCTTGCCTCTCTCCGAGAACGGCTGACATGGAAAACCGGCAGTGAGAATGTCAATATCAGCAGGTATATCCGTCTCTGCGTGAAGGTCTAGTATGTCCGCCTCGATAAGACAATCTGAAGAGGCAAAGTTACGGCGATAAATAGATGCCGCGTACCTACGGGTTCATTTCATGCAGCGCAAATGAAAGGAGACGGAGAGATTCGTTAGCATTGTAATCAACACCGAGGGACAATGATACAAAATTGATTGCGACTAATGATGTGCAATCAGCATTGTAATCAACACCGAGGGATGCAATCAAGAGAGAGAAAAACTTACGGGTTCATTTCATTGGCAAACACACATTTCCCTCCGATTTTCTCCAAGCCTAGTCGAAATCCCCCAATGCCAGCAAACAGTTCTGAGAATGTAAATGTGGGATCTGCCGGATTTTTTATTAAAGGGGTAGTAGAACTGTCCGCTGAAATATCGATCATGGCATTTCTGTTGCTCCTTGTCGCTTCACGATGCGTCGTGGATCGGCGCAATCCTGGCATATACACGCCACCGTTTTGCTTCAAAAAATCCGTGAGCTCGGGATGGCCATCGTCGAGCGCTGTGGCAACAGCAGGTGGAACATGAATCAGCAGCACGCGCGTTGATGAGTCGCTTCCGTGAGGACCAACAAAGGGTTGCACCCCCCGAAAAGATAAATGCTTCCTGTGCTGAACTGATGCGCGCAAGGTTCGTTCTACCAGATTGCTAAACGGCGCAATCATGACTGGAATTAGTTGGACAGCGCCAATTGGAATGCCACCGTGCGACGCATTGTCAAAACAGGCGGTGGCAGTAACAGCAGCAGCAGAGACGCTGTTGCAAACCAATTTTGTTGCAGTTTCTATCGGACGTGTTGCAATAGTGGCCATCGGACGTCTAATCATCCGATAACAATTCGAATCGGGTGCGAATGCGGCGGCAGAATGGATCAGTAGAAAGGAGATAATTGAAATTGATGCGCAGTTCATTCTCCTATCTAATGATGATGTTGATGTGCATGCACCTGGCACACTGACACTGATCTGAAGAACTGGTGGTCGATACCTATCACCTATCGTATGCATTGAATTAGATTGAATTGCTATGCGTTTTGCTAAATGGGGGAGCTTTGAGAGAACCAGAAAGAATTTGGACATGAGTTTTTGCAGGGCACAGATCCATGCAGAAATACTGTGCCTACATACCTGTGGCTATTCAAAGTTGGCTGGATTTGTCACAATAAGCTCCCCCAATAAGGATTTAGTCTTAACCTTTGCTAACCCTAACTCAACCAGGGGAGAAACATAAAATACCTTATGAAATAGTTAGGTAGAGGGAGTCGAACCCCAAATAATGTATACTGAGGAATTATAATACATCATCTTGTGGATATCTGTGGTGGGGGGGGCACATTTTGACAATCCGAATGTTAAGGGTTAAAAACACTTGACTGGGATAAAGAACTAACTTAAAAACGCCCAGTAACACCAAAACGTAACGTGTTGGTGACCCATACGAAAGCTCATATCTTGACCGCCTTCACAATTCACAAGACCTTTCCAACGAAATGTCGTTTACCTAGGTAGGTAGGTTCGGTACGTACGGCAAGTAGAAAAAATCATCCTGCATAGCAATGCAACCATACGGTAGCAAAAGTGGAAGAGTATTACCAAATTTGGTAATAGACAATAGACAGTACAGCTTAAGTTTACGGTTCCCGCCAAAACTGCTGTCGTACTCCAGCACGACTGTGACATAACTACATGTCTAGAGTGAACTTGAATGAACTGGCGCCTGGGATTATCTGGCGGGGGGTTACTGGCGGCTCTCTAACAAATTTGTTAATAGATATCTTTGAAGTCAATTTTCTCAGGAATAACTTGAAAATTTAGAATAGTTTCAAGCGAAGAATCGTTTCAGATCTCCGATAGAGTGCGCTTGACTGATCTGGCGCCTGGGATTATCTGGCGCGGGGTTTTTTGGCGGATCTTTCACGTCGAGTAGATAGGAGAGCAAGCCTCTATTTAATTGCTGTTGTCTCCAAAATAAATAAAGTCAACATGGAGTAATAGAGAGCTAAACAATGACTACTTTACTTCTTTTATATCTACATCAATCATTAATCATATGAATCACACATAATGAAGATCGGAGACTGTTTCACCTGTTTCAAACCTTTCATTCTCTTCACATTTACTCCACCATGACATCTAATAATGGATTTACAATCACACATCTCCTCCTTACATCAAACTTCAAATTCGTCTCTCTATCTCAATCGTTTCTTGGACTTGCTGTCACTGCTGCCACTGCCGCCACTACTACTTGTACTCCATGAAGAACGTATCGAGCTGTTGCTGTTGCTGTGTGAACTACTGTGTGTTGTAGAGCTGCCACTGCTCCAGGTGCCGCCACTACCTTTGGAACTCTTGCTGCCCTTTCCGCCTTTGGAGCTGCCGTGGCTGCCGCTGCTCTTTCGGCTCGAAATGACCATTGTCGAACTGCCAGAACGCCACGAAGAGGAATTGTCGTCAGCGCTACTACTTGCACTGATAAAATGCCAATCCTTACCCCTTGACGATGAATGATTCTTCTTGCCAGATTTGCGACTCTTGCTCATCTTGGAAGTCTTGCTTGATGATGTGCTTGTGTCGTCGCTACTACTAACTTTGGAACGTTTGCCAGACTTTCGACTTTTGCTCAGTTTGCTGCTGCTACTGGTACCACTGTTGCCGCCGCCTCCATCACTAGAAGAACTATCAAGGTGATAATAGTCCAAGATACTGTCAATGGAATTCTTCGTGACTGTGGAACCACTGCTGCTTTTGGCGTCATCGCCATCATCGTACAGCAGTGGCGGCATGGACATTATGTATCCATTTTCGTTCGGAGCAAGTGTCGGCATGGCCGTTGGTTCAAGCGGATCGATAAGTTCCGTCGTCGGACTCAAAGTGTTGGGACTACTGGTTGTTACGACTGGTCCATCAGGTTCTTCCGTGGGTATGGGCGTCGTGGGCGATGGACCACCGCCTCCGCCTACAGTTGGTATTTCAGTGGGCGTAAACGTTGGTATTTCCGTGTCTTGTACAAAGATGGGTGGATCGGTTGGTTGAGGCTATAATAGATAGGGACAGATGAAATGAAGGCATTGAACAAACATGTTCATGAGAGAGATGTGTGTAATTATTGAATATAATACATGAGATAAACACAAAAATCCAAAACACACTCATTCGAACAAAAACAACAGAGATGTGACTCACCGTAGGACTTGGCGTCTGCCGCCTCGTCGGACTCATAGTAGTCTCACCACCGCCACCATTTGCCGGACAAATACCCCCCAACTGACCCTCAACCTCACTAAACAAACTCCACGCCAAAACATTTCCCTCCTCCACACCATTCCCATCATTCTCACAACTATTATTATACCTCCATACGAAACGTCCACGAACTTCCTCCCCATCACCATTCACGCCAATCATGAATAAGACCTGAGTTACGGGTAAAAATTCCAATTGATCTTCGATCGACACGGATGGAGAGAGTTGAGCGGAGATGGATTTGAAGAAGAAGGAGGAGCCGGTGATGAAGTTTACGTTTGTGTACTGATCGTCGACGTTGATGACGTTGCCTGATGAATCGATTTCGATGAGGGTTATGGATGTGATTTTGGTTGGTGTGGCTTCGTCGTTATTTTGTAATTGGCGACGATTGCGATTGCGATTGCGGTTCTTGTTGTGTCGCCGGTTGACATTGTTCTTGTTCTTATTCCTGCGCTTGTTGTTCAAACTACCGTCCTTGGCTTTGTCATTGTTTGCATTGACCGTAGACTGTTGCTGTTGCCGCTTCTTCTTCTCCTGCCATTTGCTTACTTTGTTTTCTGCCGTGCGATTACCCTTGACCTCGACAACAATAATTTCCGTCTCATTCTTTTCATCGCCTTCCAACAATAGAAGAACTTCTGGAGCGGCAGTGACTGGCTTGGGAGTAGTAGGGCTTGATGTTGTAGGCACCATGATGGTCGGCTCACTCGTAGTTGGATCGCTTGTGGGCGCTTTGGTCGGATCGCTTGTTACAGGTGCTCCACTAGGTTCCTTGGTTGGATCACTTGTTATCACCGGCACCGTGGTAGGATCCTTGCTTGGCACACCCGTGATAGGATTGCCAGTGGGACCAACAGTAGTAGGCTCCATACTCACAACAACAGCCTCCTCTACCTCTACCTCTGTTTCGCTCACAAACTCAATCATCACATCTCCATCTCTATCATCATCCTCCGGCTTCTCATCCCCATTGCCAATCAAATCAACCAATATAAACTCCAAACTCCCAACCAAGTTTGGTGATGAAAATGCCACGCCATCGGGATTGCCCACCTCGATCGTACAATCCGTCGAATCAATTCCTCCTTGATTTTCGAGCGTGTCATCGAAGCAATTGTTGAGGAGGTCGAGTGTGACGGTGAAGGAGCGGGGAGAGCAGGAACATATTTCTGATGGAGGTGATGATTGGAGGGTTCGATGATGTTGATTGTTATTACTATTGTCATGATGACGCTCACGCGATGCTGTGGCTGTGGCTCCTACTGCTCGTCGGCGACGCTGCTGCTGTTTGTCGAGACGGTGATGTTGTCGTCGAGTTGTTTGATACGCCGTTGGAGAACTATACAACTGCGCCTGCGATGTTGCGGTGGACTGTGCCGATTGGATAGAACAACATCCTACTAGTAAGATGATGACTGCCGCGGGGGGGATCATTATTAGACTCGCCATACTATTCTCTCTATCTCTCTCCTCTCTCTCTCTCTCTCTCTCTCTCTCTCTCTCCTCTCTTCTTTGACGAGACGATTCTTTTTTATTTCCAAACGATTTTATTGACGGTGCAGATCTAGAATTGCTTTGAATGGATCAATAGATTTCGGTTTCGGATAAGCATTCGATCATACATCATAACGGCACAGCCAAAGCAGTCGGCACCAAAGTCCAATTGAACGCTTCTCGAATAGTGGTAGGAAGTTTTGGGGTATATGTATTCCTACGTATGATAGAACACGCGTGCCGGGCGAAAGGACTCGCAAGTTGTGATAGACTCCCTCCGTTTCCAATGTACTAGCCCAGGCTTCCCGTTCGCGGGCATCATTGTCGTCTTATTAGTCGTCACTGCGCGCAGCGCTGAGGTCTTCCCCTCGGCAGGTTTTCTAGCCATGTGCACGATTATTATTTGGTTTTTTTGTGAGCAAAGCGAACAAAGAAATACTCCATCAAGGAAAGGGAGGAGAGGAGAAGAAGGGAGAAGAGGGAGGAAAAGAAAGGAAGGAGAACAAGAGATTTGCGCCCACTTGCATTTTGGTACCATTTTCACTAACTTTTGTAATAGGTATGTATGGTGAGAAGTAGATAGGCATACTCATGATACTACCACAATGTCAGCAGGAATGCTTTTGAGCGCTGACAAGTCTGCTAATATTTGCCTATGCTCCCCAAAGGCAAAGCACATTCGTACTGAGATATCATGCATGGCTCAGCTGATATTTTCACTGTTATATCTATGCCAGTAGAAATAGATACGGGGTAAAGCAGTTTTGATTCCTTAAACATTACATCTCTATGGTATTTTGCCACATCATAAAGCACGAAGAAATGGCAAATTATTGCCGTAGACAGTCTTACCAGTGCGTATTCCATCTCAAAATATTTGCTCGAGAGCCCTACTCTTCATTCTACTTTCAACCAAGTATCCGAAAGAGAGTCCACTTTATTGCATGTTGTAATTGTTATTATTAATTTTGAAATGCACATTGATTGCATCTATCATAGACGATGCAAAATGCATAGAAAAAAATGATTGTATCTATCAGGAGCGCTGCAACATGCACAGAAACAATGAGCCCATTTCGGTACCCCAATCACTAGTGGAACCCCCAGCCTCGCTGCATCTTATGCCAGAACCTCCTTCATATTCTTATTTGTCCAGCATGTCTACGTTGATATTACAAAAGCCAAACATGTTTTTCCATCCATTCTCTATTCTCACAATCAGCAATGGCGACGGACGCCTACCCCATCCCAAATAAGACACTCTTGAAAGGAGAACTGCTCATATTCATCACTCTGTGTCCATTTCCCATACCCCCCTTCGAATTTATCAAACTCGCAGACGCCCTTTGTTTCCGATCCATGGCACATGGCCCATTATTCAATTCCATTTTTGTAGTATGGGGTATTATTTGCGTTGATGCGAAATATTTCTGTGTTGGTAGTCGATGCCAGCCATGGTTGATTGGGTTGATTGTCGTATAACCATCCAAAGAACATCCTCTCACCCCCCCCCCCCACCAACACCCATCCGCCTACCTATCAAAAATTATACAGCCTGCTGCATGAAACAGCTCTGCTGCATGACACAGCTCTGCTGCCACTGCCACGAGACACTACTCGAATAAAAACCCATGAGCATAGGTACCCTCTCGCCTTGCCCTCGAATCAACCCAATTTAACACCATCCGTCTCAATGCCCCTATTGATCGCAAACCATGAAATTAACAAGCATGTTGAAAAGTTTTTTCAAAGATAGATACAAGAATCAAAGCGCACTTTCATCGATTCACACAAGAAAACAATACGAGAACGAATACTCTGCACATGATTCCCACGCGTGAACATCCCATACTGATGCTACCCCTTGTCAGAAGGGCAACCTCTCGCATTATGCGATGCCCCAATCAAATGCCACTTAATAAAAGTGCACCGAACCCATACATCAGAATGAACATAAGAATGGAAACAGTGACAACTCCCCCCCCCTTCACCTGACATTTTTAATACGCGAGCGAAGTAGGTAATATCCACTGTATCATGCCGGGAATAACATGGAATATTTTTCTGTAGAGTTTTTTTACATTCGAAACGTGTTGCATTTTGTTGCAGACGAATGCTGTAAGCAGGGACCACAGCGACCAAGTAAGGCAGGCATGGCGGTAGATAAGTAGTTGCAGACGGCGGCAATGGCAGGCGTAAGACTGGAAGCTCTCATTATTTGGATACGAGGCGAATACGATGATGATGATGTGGCGGTCATGTTGCGAGAAAGCGGCGTCGTGTCGGCTTGATTAAAGATCCAGCCGCGACAGCAATTAAAGAATACCGCGGCGAATAGTTATATTGGCTCGTGTAGATGGTTGGAAGCCAGCGACCATGGCTGTGCCGCCGCCGGGTGAGAGCAATATGGCTGCAAGCGTAGCGTGTAGTAGCAGAGCGAGTTCATGGTTGCTATGTCATGGAGAGGGAATTGATACAGGGTAAAGTAGATAAAAAGACATGCTTCGATTAGAGATGATTTTAAACACAGGGCGAAACTAGATAAAAAGGATGAACTATAAAACCCCATTTCATTCCCCCTTTTTAGCCCGCCATTTCATGAACTTTAAATGTCAATTGGAGTTCAGTACTCCGACCAAGCTAGTGAGTTATGTAGCAAAACAAAGAAGCCTACTCCGACCGAATAAGGCCTACTCCGACCAAGCTAGTCAAGTTATCTAGGTCGGAGTTGCGAGGTCCCGCACACACGTAGAGTACCTGCTGCAATCGCACTCGACCTCTCGCCAACATCACCACAGCCCCAGCCACTCATTACACATCACCTGCGCGCCAAGGTACTATCAACCACGAAGAATCAATTCCATCATACAATACACCTAATCAATAAGCAGCACGACGTCCATCATGGCTCGTGGCAAGGTTAGGTCTTCCCAAAAAGCAACGTCAAAATCAGCTTGCGTGCCGCCTCCTATCATGCCGCGCAAGCACTGCTCGGTGATCAATCCTCATCAAATTAATGCCATCGCCCGACTAATTGATCTGGCTCGCCCCGACACATTCATGCGATATCCCGCGTTGGTCCCCCGCGGCACTTCTCGAGGCATAATCCCTCTTAATTTTGTTGGTTATGACAACTGGGATCAAGCTCTCCATGCCATCAGATTCTTCAACCAATTTTCCACCGCAAAGCAAGAGATGGAAATAGCCAATGCAAAGCTACTCACCGGCACGCAACGAAATAAACTACGCGAGAAACGCGCCCAACTAATGAAGAATAGGCCACTGCCCCTAATGAACGACCACCTCCCTGCTACTGGAGCGACTGCCAGACAATCCAAGAATCAGCTTATCAGCCTCGTAGAGCTGTCAGCTAGTAGATCATTATCTCCTGTTGGCATTAGAATTGCCGCGGATATATCTGGCAAAAAGCAATGTGAATGTGAGAGGAAATGTGAGAAATGTGGCTTTTTACCCACACAAAAAATTCTGAAGGGGGGGGCATTACTGCCAACTGAGTCTCAAGGTTTCCGCTGTGGGCAGTGCTTCCATGGGGAAGCTCAGTCTAGTAAAGCTGAACAGCACGCCAGTGCTTATAGTCCTGTTAGGAGAGTAGCTGTATCACACACTGCTGTAACCGGAGTACTGCAGTGTGCTGTATCGTCAAAAATAGATCAGTGTGATGATGTAGACGAAGATTCTCTGAAGCCGCCAGCTGTGACGGCAATGCCCAAAATTAAGAGTGATATGTTAGAAACAGACGATGCAGATGACACAACACCACCTGCTGTAAGGATCGGTGTAGCAGTCAAGGCCGAGGATGTTGCTTATAACTATGATACTGGGGATGAGGATGACAGAAAGCCATCGGCAGTAACGAGTGGTGTAGCAGTCAAAAGGGATGACGAAGATACTGACAATGATAGCGACAATGGAGATGTGTCAACCAAGGAAGGCAATGATGCAAAGCGCCAGCGATTGGACCTGCCCAATTTGACAGAGGCGGAGAAAAGGGTGGTTTTGATCCAATATGAAAAGGACAATGATTCAACTGACGTTGAGGCTATTCTGACGTTTAGCTATTAGGAAGAGTCTACTCTGTTTTATAGCCAAGGAGGCATTGTGAATCGCCTCGTCTTGGGACTTCAACTATTCCAACCGTTGCAAGATAATCCCTCAATCAATGGCTCAAGGGATGCTCTCTTTCGCCCAGTGACCGTTCTGTATTTCCCTCCATTCGTTGTTTTTCCTGATTGGACTCGGACCCATTTATTCAGACCACTTTTTGGTGGGATATTTATTGGCTTCTGGGTTTGCCTTTTTCCGCGCAGTTAGCTTTTTGATATTCTTGTAAGTCAAGATCCGTGAGCAAAGTGAAGGGGAATGTGCGCCATCCAAATAGATTGATGCAATGTGGCATGCACATACTATCGACTAGGCAATATGCTAAGTTTTGCGAGCGCTACAACAAGGGACGGTTCATCCACCATGATCCCACAATGTTGAATGGGCAGCAGCGATATGACTTAACGCTGAATCGTTACACCAAACTGTTTGGCCAAGACCGATTAAACAGAGCCATTTGGCCTGTTTCGCAAAATGATACAGAGGAAAAGGAAGAAGATGAGGGAAGTATTGGTGATCAAAAACAGGGTTCTGGTGAAAACTCTGAGGAGGGCGATGAGTACTCGGAGGTAGGCGAGTATTACGGCCCTGAACATGATTATTGGTATGAGGATGGAAAAGGTGATACGAATCAGGCAAGGAAAATATGGCATCGAGATTTTGCCCATAAAAGTTACAATGCGGCACGTGGTCGCATGAGGGGATAAACAGAAAATCAAAGGCGAATATGATGTTCGCTGTGAGGATTGCCGTTACGAATCTCGAGGTATTAAGATTGTTATGGCATTAGGGACGGAAAGGGCCGTAAACCAGAAACGAGGGCAAAGTGGCACAAAAGACATGCTTTGAAGTATCGTACGAGAAAGAAAATAGAATCGGACCTAAACATGGAGATCCGCATGGGTATTGTGGGTGTCTGGAGGACATAAATGGCAGGATGGAGAGTACGATGTTCGCTGTGATCTCTGTCGAGAATCTTCTGAGGAAATTATCTCATTCACATGTGGTTAACCTGCTCTCGCTTTCGTCTCTCAAAGGAGAGAGCTGCATGATCCACTCAAGAAGCTAATGAGCATCAGTTTATTAACCAACAAGCCAAAAAATATTGGATATCTCTGTGTTTATGTGAGCCACACGGCACAATATCACTTATAAAGTTGCTAAACAGTAGATTTCACTTTCAGAGAAAATAAAGACTATGGTTCTTCCTCTTCGTCCCACCAGCTAATCTGATGGCGCCCCAAAGGTGAGATCACAAAATTGCTAAACAGTAGTGATGGCCCTCTTCTGAGCGTCCCAAAGGTGAGAGTAAGCTAAGCAATTTGGTCCGAAGATTTTTACATTATCGAGCAATCACGCATACTTATTCCATCGGAGCGCAACAAGTCTGAGTCGGACTATTTACTACATTATTCATATGTGAAACCGTGGTAACCTTGACTCCGTATTTTCGTCACCACGAACCAAGTGCGAGCTCGGTCGCGTACCAGAACAACTAATCTTATTTCGCCGAGAAACAGATAGAAATAAATGTTCGTTAGCAGCTCAATCGAACCAGAGTGTCAATTGTCTATAACTGACCTCTGTTTCAAGGTTCACGCGCTCTGGCTTATGATTCGGGCCCTGCTCTCAACAAGATTGAGATTCCTTTCTCTTAGCGCAGGTCCAGAAAATCGTGCCCCTCAGCTTGGATCTGTCTGAAGAAGTCGCACATAATTCCAACCATCAAACCAGAAAAAACACTGCGCTTTGGTCGCATTCAAATCATTCTTCATCGGACTCCATGCTCTGGTCGCATCGCAAGATCTATTTAGAGAGAAACTGCATCTTGATAAGTCTCCATCGACGCTCAACAACTCCACATTCGAGATTCGACAAGAGCTATACGAAGAGAATCAAGCATGAATAAGGAAAACCAAGTCAACACCAACAGCGGCGTCATTGCGGCCGAAAACTGCCAGGGAACCGTAAAGCATTGTGACTTGGAGCCGACTCATCCTGGCCAACAGGCTGCTAGTTACGTAGCCCAAGTGAAGGCAGCGTTCGGTGCAAAGTCTACGCAGTATTATTCATTCTCGCAGACAAGGACTTCACGACAAAGGCACTTTCGGCACAAGAAGTTACCCAGCGGATTCGGGACACGAACATCAGCATCTGATACTGGGATTCAATCAGTTTTTGCCCCCAGAGTGCAAGGTCAGCATTCCACCACCGGAAGAGTTGGAGAAGAGGAAAGAAACGCGCATCTCTTACGATATGAAGACCCACCTCTCGAGACTGAGTTATTGGCAATCAAGGAGTGGCAACATGAGTTCGTAGACTTGAAATCGAAAAAATGCCTCTTGCAGCAAAATGGTCTTGAGATGAGTCGCAAAAAGTAAGATATTGAAGACGTCGCGTGGGATATAGTGTGCACGCAGGAGGCGATTAGCAATGTGTTGCTTGGAATAAAACTGAGAAGCAAGGATGCTGCCAAAAGGAATCCGAACCTGTTTATGAGCCAAGATTAAACATGTCCTACATGCCGCGTTTTATCGTGGTTTTATGAGCCAAATATTTTTTTTTGGCATCCTAATGTTGTGCAACCGTTCAATGGGCATGCAAATATAAACTTATTTGAATACAGGCTATCATTGTCAATAATTGGACTCTCTCGTTGATACTATGTATTGGGCATGATGTGACATGTAATCTCCTCGATCCTGCTATCAATACTATTCATTACTTAGAAAGCCATTACTGCTTGTCTCTCATGAATATATTTCCCTCGTATGCACAAAAAAACACAAATAATATCCACCTATGCAGCAGTGGCACTCGCCCTATCTGCTGCAGCGACACGACTACTGCCATTCGTGTCCTCCCAGTTGCGATAATATGAGCTATCAAGAGGCACGACCAATTTGGAAAGCTGACATTTCTTGGTCGGATCAATCTTCTCTTCAGGGAGCACGAAACCGACGGACTTTCTTTGCACATTAAACACATTGAACAAAGTGTAGAGACCTCCTGTCCTTATGGCGTTCCTCCGCGTAGGTTTCCATCCTATCTGCATACCAACTCGCAAGTATCCCGGTTGAAGCAAGCCCACTATGAATGCCATCTTATCGTCCCAGCATTGGTTGCCCGTCTCGTCGTCCTCGCATACCTTCTCACGAAAAATTGCTTGACGTGAACTACCCACCCAAACCTCAATTGCACGGAGATCTCGAACCGGACACGCCTCAACTTGTTGCAATTTCACACACCAGTCCTTTCCCCCAGGATGCAAGAAACAATCACGCTGCAAGTCACCCCGCGCATAGATGGGTTGGCGCTCAGAACCGGTTATTTCGACGTATTTGTGCAAGCCGACGACTTCACGAAGGATTTGATTTTCGCTGAGCACATCGCCAACGGGTACCAAGAATGATGTGGAAGCGTCCGATCCTTTTGACATGGTGCTGAGATGTGCAATGTGCATGCGATTTTATGGCTTCAGGAGATTTCCAAGTATTTGTGATTGATCTAGAGGAGACGAATGCTGGCAAACTGGGGCAAAAGATAGCAATACGATTGTAGATGTACTGTACGATACTGCTAGATAATAGAAGGGCAGTGAAATGAAGGGCGGTCATAGAGACAGATGTTTTATCCTGTTTTAATCGTACATGGAACAGAGGGGCATGTCGCATGCACCTATGCATGCCACTATTTTGTTGAGTTCGCAGAGGTTCGCAGTCTACGTGAGGGTTCGCACCTGTTCGCACGATGTGATACTCATAGGAATCAGACATGGCTGATATCATTCTAATAACATAACTCCCGCGCACAATATCATGTACTATTACTGCTCCGTAGGATCATCAATATTCTAGTTTGCAGACCTTTTCTTCCAAACACTCCAACACTCTCCCCTTTTGGGCACAATCCAGGCCGGGCGCAAGCATCCTCTCTTGCATCAAATGTGAAGCTCAACATCATCACAATTGTCATTGCTGACATTTGTAGGTAGTATTGGACCTATTAGTGCTGCAGAAATATCGTTGGTCAACAATATATTCTCCCGTTTCCAATAGCTCCCTGACCATGGCAGTGATTGAATCGTCGTCCCACCACTACATCTTGGCCGCCACAGTCCGCAGTCACCGTAGTATGTCGCCGGCGTATGCTCTCTCCTTCGCATCATTCCTCGTCTCCTTTCCATTGCTTGCACTTGCAGAGAGCGGGGCGTTGGAGTGTTCGTCATTGAGTTGCACAGCCGGGATGGTCGTTCTTTAGGTGATAGAATTCGCGATGGCCAAGTGGCATCATTGGTGTATGGCATTCTCCTCTCGCGTGTTGATCTTGCTTGCGTAATTATTGCCATCTCGGCATGTTTTGCTGTTGCATCCGAGGCATGCTTCGCCTTTCTCCCACCTGGGCGCACCATTGCCTCCATACTTTCCTCTCCAGAAGTTGCCCCACCATCATCAATCGAATTGTATCAGTCTATTCATCGTCAAAGTTTTTCCAAAAGGTGATGTACGGTTGGTTCCTTTTCGGTATATCGTCACCTTACCGAATCAATCTTGTGTAGTCCCAAGTTAGGTCCACACCCGTTCACCATCCAAATCAAGAATCTTCACTTTTTATACCTTCAAATCATCTAACCTCGGGTGATAGTCAAATTTGTCGTCCCATTACACAAGACTGGATGATAGCTTAGATTAGTATAAGCCCATCCCATAAGGAAAGAAATTCACCAAGCAACACAATTTCCTTACAGCATGACCATTCACCGTATCCCAGGGTAGGCCTTTGATACAACCTATGCAACGG
>JALLAU010000314.1:0-16975 GCA_036939495.1 Thalassiosira hispida | reverse complement strand
TATGTACGGCGAGTAGAAAAAACTTTCTACTCTGAGCATTCCAAATATACGGTACACATAACCGCGAACACCTGCATAATAACATAGGCATCTCAATTTTATCACCTGCCTCGCTTTGTCATTTCCCAGCACGATCAACTGGCGTTGAGTTTTGAGTACCAGTAGAAACCCAGCTGCGCCCAGGACCAATGCTGAGAATTTTGGTCGTTGGCGTTGCATTTTACTTAGCAGTTGTTTGCGTTGAATTAGGAGTATCACAACACAAGCATGGTTTTTTCGTCAACGCACGGCTCGCTCATTCATCTGCCCCATTTCATTTCTGACACCTTTCCTACCTGCCAGCCAGCCACTGCCATAAAATAACTCTCAGTCCGCAACAACAAACTAAACCATGGACGCTACCGCCCAACCGATCAACCACCTACCCGCCGGCCTCCGTGAGGCCACCTCCAACATCACCCTCGGATCCAAACCCAAACGTCCCCTCTCAGCATTCAACCTATACTACCGTTTCAAGCGTCAAAAAGTCCTCGATGCCCTCACCACCTCCAAGTGCGACAAGGAATCCATCACCCGTCTCGTCGGCGCCGCACCCGGCCTCGAGAACTCCTCCTCCCCCAACGCCACGGGCGGAGGCTCTCAGATGATGAACGACTTGCGCCGTCGTAATATCCGGAATGATTTGGAGGATAATTTGTTACCAAGGGAAACGCGGGATCGGCCGCATCGGACTAATTCAAGTGCCATGAATGGCGCCATAAGTTTCCTCGAGTTGGGCAAATTGATGAATTCGAGCTGGAAGGAGTGTGATGAGTTTGCCAAGAGTGTCTTTCATGAGCTTGCCGTCGAGGGACGGGAGTTGTACAAGGGTAGATTGAAGGAGTATGATGCCCGTGCGGCTAGTTTGGGATTGCCCAAGATTGAGAACACCAAGGGCGGTAAATCGGGAGGAGCGTCATCATCGTCCTCGAAGAAGAAGAAGTTGCCCACCAAGAAGAACATTGCCAAGAAGTCCAGCTCGCCCGTTGGTAGCCTCGGGGAGCTGATGGACGATGATAGCGGGACGGCAGCCGCGAACCTGGTCCATCTACCCCCAGGCCAAAGGCCCCAAGTCGAGCAAGCCAGCCTCCTCGAACTTCTATCCAGGAATAACCATGCTGATCCCAGCCTACGCACCGTCTCAAGGGATTACGGCTCCTCCCAAGAACATCAACGTCATTCGCCAACCAGTGACGTCGAACAAGACGGTCTGCGTGCACGTGTCCGGGAACTGGAGGGGCAGCTCGCCGCCGAACGTCTTCGAGCACGCGTACGTGAATTAGAGGGGGATTTGGCAAGGCAAAAGTCTGTAGAGGAGCAATTGCGCGTGCAGCTCGAGTTTTTTAGCCGTAATCATGGTGGAGTAGGACATCATGGTATGGCACCCATGGCTGCTGCACAACAGCATGTTCATGCTGCAGGGGCGGCACATCAGCATCTGGCCAACCATCCATCAAGTAGTCTCCAAGGGAACCTTCAGGGTGATGGACTTTGGTCCCTTGTTTCTGCAAGTATGATCCATCCATCTGTACGTGCGCAAGAGCGTGCGGCAATGCTGTCGAGGATGGTGGCTGCGAGGACTAATGTACCTGCTTATGCACCATCTCAACAACAACGTGCCATGATGCCCCTCCCGCCATCAGGGTACCAACAACCACAAGGTGTTCCTCCACGACCTCAATCTGGCCCTCCTCAGGATGCAGAGGGTGCACCAGCCAGGCGGATGGAACCGCTACCCAAGGAAGATGATTCCCCAAGCAAAAAGAAGCAACGGCGTAACTGAATAAGATGTATTGTATAACATAGGCAACTAAACAGAGAGTTTCAATTCTCTCATATAAATAGAAACAGAGAGTTTCAATTCTATAAATCGTAAGTTAGAGGAAACGTGATAATTGTCAAGTGCTGAGGAGGCGAGGGTAATGATTCAACTGAATAATGAGTTTTTTAAGTACAACATAATGAATGGTTCACCCGGAACATAAGAGGTGTTGTATCAAGAAGGCACAAACATGAATTCAATTTTCGAGAGGCCCTACGCTACGGGATGATGCAGTAAACATGATATGTATCATAGACAAAACTTATTCCAAAAGGCATTGATGGGCTGCATTTTGGAAAATATATTCATGGCCTTTTTTTTCTTCCAATGTTGCGAAGCACAATTTTGTGTTGGAACATTTCTAGATGTGAATGTATGAATGATGGGTCGATAATATTCACTTCAAGACAGAAAAATAAAAACTTGGGCCTAAATCTAGCTAGGTATTATTTGTAATCGAATTCAAGGTGATTTTGGGCTAACAGTATTGTATCATGTCACTAGTAATGATTCATATCTTTTTGTGAAAACTATAAGAACCCATTTCTATCCTAGATGGAATCTCAACGATATAGTGCCAAGAGTTGTGATTTATATCTTTCGAACCCATGACAATCTAAACATGAGTGTTTCAAACATTGCTCGACTGAATAGAAATACACAATGGTATAACGAAGAGTAGGGAGAGGTTGGGGTCAGGAGATGGGGATACGACACATGGAGAAGTTTCATAACTGCATATCAATTTAGTAACTTTAGCATACTTTGTTGAAAAAAAGAGCCTTGGCTTCATCTCAAGTGCAGGTTCCTCAGTGCCAGGACTCCCCGCCAAGCATTCAATTCTGCCGCGGTATGTTTCATTGAAACATTTTACTTTTTGCTCGATCTACACAAGAGGAAGGTCTAGGCGAATAGGAACTGTGTGTTTCGGGGTTCAGAAAATATATTACTTATTACGTTGTAAAAATGTTACCCATCTGAGAAACAAATAAATGTTATTAATGATTTCAACTATGTGTATGTTGTCTTTTCCTTTTCCGAACAAGCCCCAACGATTTAATAGCCGAGGAACTTTCCAGGAAATTTATCTTTGCATATTTCCACTCTGGATTGCCATCATACTCATCAACGCCATTATCCGGTAGGGCGGCAACTGCATACAACAGCAGAGTCTCTCCATTTGGATTGATTTCGACTTCATTTGGTTCTTTCAGATACTTCACGAAGGACATCTGAGTGTGCCTTTTATTGCTCGGCTCGTTGGAAATAATGATCCCACCATCTCCATATGGATCTGTGATGGCAACAGAAGCATTGACGAGCGTTTGCTGATCCATACCCCTCAATAATGACAGGCTCGGTCCACTGTACCCATCTGTTCCTATCCCACCTGCAGGCAAATCATATTTTGCAGGATTGACAAACCCGTCTCCTTCTATTGCCACGATTTGCTGTCCCAAACTAGCGGTACCATCCGTGCCAACTGCAACAGTCGTTTTCATACCTGGTATACCTATAATCGCCTCTTTCTTACCGTATTGCGGAAGACGACTAGCTGTCGAAAAGGCAACGCCGATCCACGCCGCATCGCCACCTGCATAGTCTAACGATGCGCACAGCAATCCACCACCATCCATATGGTCCTGATAGATGATAATCTCGTACCTCAACGTTAGTAAATTGTCTTCTCCAAGAGATGCAGATTTTAATAACTGTTCTGGACATTCTGGCGTGAATGTTGGACTCGACGATGGCGTGTCAGAGGGCGATGGCGTTGGTTGAATTGACAAACTGGGCGTCGTGGTAGGAAAATCAGTTGGAGAACTAGTTGGGAACGATGTTGATGGCATAAATGAAGGTTTAAAGGACGGCTGATTTGATGGCAAATATGATGGGTTCATGGTCGTGGGAGATAGTTTAGTCACCAGGCTTCCATCAGTATTATTCATGGTAGACTGTTGGCCAGTGTTGTTTGGCGGTCCAAGCGACGACGGAGTCATACCAGGAGTCTGCGTTCCTCCCTCTGGCCCATTATCATTCTTTGTGCTACCACCACCACTTCCATCATTGCCAAGCATATTGTTGTCGGAATTTGATGTAATAGTTGTGTCATCATCAGTGTCCTTATCAGCAAAATAATTCATGTGAACCCAAAATCCCAACCCACCAAACAGTAATATGCTCAAACAGTAGCATAGACAAATGGTGCATATGCAGCAGGGAGAGACACGGCATCCCTTCTTTTTTTCCCTGCCGATACTGCTCTTGCCACTAGATTGGTCTTCTTCATCATTACCGGCAGGAGACTGATCACTTGTCTTGGAATTCACAGAGTTTTTATCGGCACTGCCTTGTTGGGCGGTGGCCTCTGTACTCTTTTTGGTACTACGTCTTCGTTGCTCGCTGTCTCCCACC
This sequence comes from Thalassiosira hispida, assembly GCA_036939495.1. NCBI lineage: Eukaryota > Bacillariophyta > Thalassiosirophyceae > Thalassiosirales > Thalassiosiraceae > Thalassiosira > Thalassiosira hispida. The sequence goes on along the minus strand of JALLAU010000314.1, from coordinate 12,699 downwards.
GTCTTTTGTTTGCCATGAGTATCACTCCAAGCTCGTTTGGCTGCTTCAATCTTCCTCACGTCATAGCTGCCTCTTCGATCACCACGATCACTATTCTTTTTCTTTTTGAACGCGTCAGTCTCACTTTTGCGCTTGTCCCCAATACCACCACTGCTGGATTCTATCTTGCTTCTGTTGTCGGGTGATGTCACGACGCTTTCACTTTTGCGCTTGTCCCTAATACCACCACTGCTGGATTCTTTCTTGCTCCTGTTGTCGGATGATGCCACGACGCCCATGTGTGTCTTTCGTTTGTTATCGTTACCACTCAGGCTGCTGGGAGCGTACATACGCAGGAGCATATCATCATCAATACTAGTCTCTCGTTTCATTTCAGACAATACGTCATCACCCTCGGACAAGGATCGTCGTCTGCAGACCCTGGTCTCTCCGTAATCCCCTCTATCGACACTTTCTCGTCGTCTATTCTCTACTTGTTTCTTGTGAACCACCCCAGCATCCCCCTTTCTCCAGGAGTTGTCTAGCGAATTAGACCGTCGCCGTGACATGGGTTCGAATAAATGACTTATCTCCATTTTGGTGGCCGATTCCCCGAGCTTCATTGATGACTCTAAGGAGAGGCGCCGTGGTCGTGGCGGAAGTCGTCCCCTTGTGGAAGGTTCATAATCCTTTCCTGCTTGCAAATCTCTAAGTGAAGAATCTAACGAGGCACGTCGATTTATCAACATCATGTTTTTCCTATCGTTTTCACTACCGGCTTTTGGCTTGTTCTGTTCCTGCTGCTTTTCTTGTTGGCCATCATGCTTTGAATCATCATCGTCCAAGGCAGGAATACCATAATCGGATGAATCCAACAGTGATTTGGAATGCTTTCGCTCTCGCTCTGCGCCCTCATCATTCTTACCCTTCAAGGCGTGCCCCATTGACTTGGACATTCGTCGTTCCATCTTCCCTGTATTGCTACCATTGCTATTCCGTTTTTGCTGTTTCATTTGTTCTCGGAGTTGCTCTAATTCATCATAATTTCCGCCCTCCATGGAAACACGCCGATTACTTTGTTGACTCGCATCAATAATATTTCCACCATTCTCCTGAGAGGCCCTTTGTTCCATGGACAGACGTCGCGGTTGCTTCGTCCTTTCGTTTCGGATCTGTTCTAATTCATTGTGTTCGGTTGCCGTTGCCATGGCGTTTTTGTTTTTGTAATCCACGGATATGCGACGTACCCGCTCGACGCCCTCTCGGGATCGGCGTCGTAATTCAGATGCACCGTCTCGGGAACGACGGCGGACCTGCTTCTTGATATCTGCCCATGGAGCGGCGGCTGCACTTCGTCGTTCTCGCCCTTGCCCTTGTTGTGGGTGTGGGTGTTGTTGTTGTTGCTGCGATGACCCCGTCGCCGTCGATGACTGTTGTTGTTGTGACTGTTGCTGATCCTGCCTTCGATTCGCCCGCCCTTGATACATCTTGGTACCTGATTCCCTCTTCCGTCGCGGTCTCTGTGTCTGCGGCCGCGACGACGGCGGGCCATCGCCGTGTCCGCTGCCAGTAATACTGCGTATAAATCTCGCTGCGTCCCTCGCTGGCGATTTTTTCCTCCTCATTTTGGCTTTACTGGACGAGGAGACAGCAGCATCGCCGCTGACACGACGATCGATCGGCTCCCCCAATTCGTCGACATTGATTGGCTCCCCCAATTCGACCACATTCACGGCCACTGTCAAATTATTCGCGGGAGACGGCGACCTCGACGATTTGTTGGAGGTAGGCCGCATGCCGAGGAGATCTTCGTCGACGGAGCCTTCCGTTGTCATTATGTATGGATTATGAATGCTGTCAAAGACTAAAAGCTGCTACGATATTACAAGTTCATTCAATCCTTCTTCTATGACCCCCGAATGATGTTACTAAATAATATTCTTCTCCCTCAGTGGTGTGTCAGTCTATCCTCGCGGCCAATATCGCCAGTGCGAATCGCAGGGATTCCCGCTTTGATCACGCTTCTTGATATTGTAGTTTGTTGGAAGTCGTAGGTACGCTCGGCTTGGCTAATTACTAATTAATCGCCCTGCGGCGTTTTCGAGAATGATTCGCAATTCGCAGGGATTCGGTTCTCGCGGGGTTTCTCTGCGATACTCCCACCGGCATTTTGCCACGATAGAGATGATAAGTAAATGACCTATGATCTCATTTCCAGACAGGTCTTTCGTATTTGTAATGATTTTTCAGACAGCTGTCAGAAAATGAGAACAATCAGATTCGATTTCTACGAGTACAATACCTACATTCAGCCCAATCAAGTCACAAGTCACATCAGATTATAGAACGGCCTGGTAAGCTGATGTCTTCGCCCGGTCTTCTCATCAGTCGGACAAAAGGGGGTTTCACAGAGTCTCTTACAGTGGCCCTAAGCAAGATACCTACCTCTTCTTACTAGGTACCGATCGGTATGCTATGTACGTCAGTGCACAGTGTACATACGTTATGTACGATTAGCTAACTGACGTCTGCCCGCCGTCTTCTCTTCCTGGGGCGGAAGGACCTAAATCTCGATGTTGAGCCGAGGTGCGCCAAGACAGGCCAAGACCAAGAGAGAGGAAAGTAAAGGGAAGAGAAGCAACCAAAATAAAAGCCAAGAGCAAGAGACAAGAGTATTGGTATTGGGCAGGGTATTGGGTGGAGTAGGAGAGAAGAAGCCAACGAATCGAACGAACCATCGCCATCGCACCCACGCAAAAAGTAAAATGCTGTTGCTGACCCAAACCTAAGCCTGATCGTCTTTATTTTGATCTGAACTCTATCTCTTGACTGAAGAAGGGGGGTCTCTAAAGACTAAAGAGGCAGAGTGACCAACGAACCGGCCCACTGCGCCAGATCACCCGCAAAACTTACAGACTCGCCCCGACGGAGAGAGATGACCTACCAATCTCAATCCCCAATGCGGAATGGGAATGGCCGTTCACCTAGCACTCTCCGCAAGCGATCAGATGGTGATGACATAAAGCCGCACAATGGCACGCCGACGATAACTAGAAGAAGGAGAAAAATCGACTATCTTTTTTCCAACGAATTCATCGTGTATTTTTTCATCGGCACTGTATTCCTATGGTTCAGTGCCAGCATTTCTTTCATTGTCATCCTCGACAAGGATATGATGCACATTATCAAACCAAATATGACGGCGTTGACGTTTGATAAAAGCCAAGCTAACCTACCCAAATATCCCATCGATCACCGGCATCTTGCGTCATCTCAACGACCTCTCAACGACCAGGCCATTGCGCAGTGCCACAAGGCACTTTGGCACACGTTAGGAACGACCACATACGTGTTACCCAACAACGAATCATTTGTTATTACCGGGGACATACGAGCTTTATGGCTGCGAGACTCGGCTGCCCAGGTCCACCCTCTCCTTCTGCCGAATGTCTACAATGGAAAATCATTGGTACAGGTAGACGCAAAGCTCGAACGTGTCGTTAGTGGACTCATACTGAGAACCGCCCGATATATACGATTCGACCCCTACGCCAATGCGTTCAATCTGAATAATGATTCAAAGTTTAGCAAGACGGAGAGGGACGTATTGGGAAGGCATGGATATATATCTACGTGGAATTATGAATTGGATAGTGCATGTTACTACATGAGGATGTTATACTTTTTTCATCAAAACTTTCCATTCCATCCAATATTGAGAATGGCGGAAGTCAAAGAGGCTGTAACGATCATGATGGATCTTTGGATTTCCGAACAGCGTCATGAAGAGGATGCATATCCCACGGGGGAATTGTTCGACTGCAAACACTGTGGTAAACCGTATCGGTACAATCCAAAGGAATTGAAACGGAATGGAAAGGGAACAAAGACTGCCCCGGGTGTGGGTCTTACTTGGAGTGGATTTCGCCCGAGTGATGATCCATGTGAGTATGGGTATTTAATCCCAGCCAATATGTTTGCGGTGGTGGTACTGGGTTATATGGAGGAAATGGCCGAGTTGGTTTGGATTGATGAACCATTGATGAAGAAGGCAGGACAGTTAAAAGAGGAAATTGACGATGGTATCAGACAACATGGGATAGTGCAGCACAAGACTCATGGAAGGATATATGCCTACGAAGTTGATGGATTGGGCCATTCGCTGTTAATGGATGATGCCAATGTTCCCAGTCTGTTGTCTATCCCCTACCTGGGATACAAGTACGATGAAGAAATATGGGTCAACACGAAACGGTTCCTCTTCTCCAATGACAACCCATGGTATCACACAGGCAAAAGCAACGGCTTTGAGTATAAAGGCATTGGTTCACCACACACAAAATTCATCCCAAGCAGTATATGGCCAATGTCTATGATCATGGAGGCTTTAATATCCAACAACTCTACGGAGAAGGTAATACTGGTGGACAAATTAATGGCAGCCTCGGCCGGTACGGGATGGATGCACGAATCGTTCAACCCCAACAATCCAACCAAATTTTCGAGACCGTGGTTCTGTTGGCCGGATTCGTTGTTTGCCGAGCTGGTCATGTCATTGACATCCGACTGCCCAAGCCCAAAGCTTGGAAAGTACGTGATAAAGGAATGGAGAGATGACAGCCAAAACAATGTGACTGGGAGCGAGTTCGAGAAACCAGGGTTGCAACGCTCAACTCTCGCCGTCATATCTGCCTGTATTCCTGGAAAGCGCTTCTCAAAAGAATATGTCAACGCCTCTCTCGCTAATAAAGGCGCCTTCTGCAAAAAGTGGGGAGCTGAGTGCGTGTTTTCAACAGAAAAGCACGATTCAAATCTCACATATAGTGCCAAATGGGAGAAGCTATATTTGATCAACAGAACACTTCATGAAAGTGATGCCGACTGGTTGATGTGGCTAGACTGTGATGCTGCATTTACTAACTTGGAGATCGATTGGCGGAAACACCTTAACGCTTACCTCGACGATTCCAAAGTGCTAATCACATCAAAAGACAAGAATGGCATTAATCTCGGGGTCTTGTTTGTCCCTAATACTTCAGCGGCGAAGCAATTCATAAGAACGATGTGGGAAAAAAGGCACTGGATCGAGGCTCATCCGAACAAGCGGGAATTGAAGGACCAAGCGGCACTAACAGAGCTCCAAAAAGTAGACCCAAAATTGAAACAATTAGTTGACGGTGATTTGCCTCAAGAAAAAATCAACTCGGTAAGAACTACTCTTCTATTCAAGGATGAATTATTGCCACGTGAATGATAATGTTTCTTACATCAGTTTGTACTCATGCCCGTTCCTCTATTTCAGTTTCTTGATAGTAAAGATGGTCACAAGTGGAAGCCAAGGGAGTGGATTGCGCACCAGGTCTGGTGCCAGAAAGCTGAGAAATGCACCGCTCATTTCCTCTCTATCCTAAAAGAGGTTGCAGCTAATGGCGTTGCGACTAAGGATATCCAACCTCCAACCCCAGTACGGAGTGTCGCAACAACAAAAGTGGTCCTAAAGGGAAGTCATGTGAGTGGTATTCAAGTTCATCACCCTTTGCCTCAAAATTGGAAAAAAGTTGTATCAAAGGGTATCGCAGCTACGGACAAGCAACCCACACCCAAGTCCAGAGGGTCAAAGAAACTGACAGAAAAGTCCAGTGTCCGAAGTGGAAGTCACGTAAGCGAAAAACAAGTTCATCACGTAAATGCGTAGACCAAGGCTCACACTAATGGATTGGTAGGTGACATGAATACACGTGATGCCTCATCAACATCGGCTCATGTGTAACATCACTATGCTAAACTGTGGAGAAACTCTCATATTCTACCTATATAATGATGAACCTCTATAATCATATTAAACAACAGTAGGATCAGCAAAGAACTGGAAACTCGCATTTAATACAAAGGATGGGTCTTTCTCCTCTCCAGCCGCTTCCAAAACGCTCGCTTTGTCATTTCCAACAATTGAGTAATCTTTTCGACCACATAAAAAATGAAGCCAAGCAATCGTCCCTTCCAATAGATGTAACGATCCGGTCTTTCCCACTCCAAGGAGGCAACATCCTTCTCTAGCTTTTGTATTTGGCTCCTTGCATGGGATAATTCATGGTGCAGCTGGTCAGATTGAGCTTGGAGCTCACTGTGATGGGTCTCCTTGGGCTCCAAAACATCCTTGAATTTTTGCTGCATTTCAAGACACGAGAGGAGGAGGTTGCTTTCACCCCTCATGTTTTCGGGGGCCGATCCAAGTTGAGGGTTGCCGTCGCACATCAGCTTGGTGAGGGTTGGCTATGTGTATAGGATGAATTTGGTGTTTAGTGAACGAAAGCTAGAGAAAAAAACATTGAGCCACATATTTTCAACATCGTTACACATTCAACTCACCACTCTACTGAGCTCTGTAGGGATTTTGTTCAGTTTATTATTTCGGACATCAATCACCGATATGACGAACAGACGTAGCATTTCTTGCGGAAGAGAACTCAATCGGTTGTCACTCGCAACGATCTCTTCCTATTGATGAACAATGACGTAGAGTTAAATTGAAGAGAAGCGCCAAGACCAAGTACAAGTGTACCAAATGAAATTACTACATACTCACCAATAGAAGGCAGTTGCCAATCTCAGCGGGTAATGTTTCGAGTCGATTTTTTGATATATTTATCCGACGCAGCCGAATGCATTTGCCAATCGCTTCATCGATACTCTCTATCTGATTCAGAGAAACATCCAACGTTTGCAGAAGGAGGAGGGTCCCTATTGCAGAAGGAATCGAGGTGAGCTGATTATTGCTCATCTCGAGATGGAGCAGCGTCGTGGAAAAGTCGCTCAGCTCAGGAGGCAGTGTTTTCCACGTATTGTGGCTGAGGTCGATTGAGCCATCTTCCGTAGGCCCTGTGGCCAAGTCGTCATATTCTTCCATGATGACCAATGGCTTGTCAACAACGAAGAGTTTAGCTCGTCAAGTAAGTACCTCTGCGATGATTTGTTTACGATGTGGGCTAGAAATGGTGATTTTCAATTTCTAAAACTTTGAGCTCGGCCTGGCTGAAGCATTGATCTTCGAAGCCCCAGAACAGCCCGTGAATTCAACAGGCCAACGCACACTTTCTCTTTCACTTCCACGAAACTGATGAGAGTCCACATGAACATGAAGAACACTGCTCGTGCTATTGCACTACTTTTGATTCAGCTACTGCCTCTCGTGGTATCCCAACACAGAGAAGGCACTCTCCAGCATGCACAATCAGTAGCCGACGGCGAGGATGCATTGAACAAAGTCCTACAATCCCACCCTGACGTCGTTGAAGAGTATTTCCCAAGCAAACGAGCCACCGAGGAGTACGAGCGATATCGAGAATCATTTCCACGCACTGAAGACTTTGTCATTGGTATACTTGTAAACCCGTGCGGCGCAAATGGAACTCACGGAATAGATCACAAAATTGCACTCGGGTTCGATTGTTGCATTGAAAGATTTGGCCAAGGCGAGTACGCCTTCCGCCCAGGAACACGAAATCGGTTCTCCAACGGATATTCGAACGGCATCCCCATCAGCCCCGACGAGCCTCTCCATAACATAGATCTTGTCGATGAATTTGGAAATGAGTTGGATTATCGGTACTCGCGACGGGCGGATGATATACTCTTCATTGACGAGTCCTGCGTGGGACTAAGAGATCCTCACATGGCGTGCATCGCCGATCGATTTGCAGCTACAAAGAGCAACATGATGCCTCCTTGTTGGGATAATAATCAAACGGTTGACTCGACATTGGACTGCTACACAACCGCAGGAAAGAGGAAGCCACATTGCATGCAAGTGTCGTATTCTCAAAATGCATTCATCACTGTTTGTGGTGGCGAGTTTGCTGATGATAATCACTGTGGTACTTACCTGGAAATTCACAAAGCAAACGGCACTCCGAACGACGACGAAGCAACAATCCTTTCCGATGCCAAAATTACTACCCCAGTAACAAACGGAATGCAGACCACAACACTACCATTAACGTACAAGGGCGACCCCACAAGAATACTTTGCTCCTACGAAGAAAATGATATCCAGATTGGATCCATGGTGCGAGTGCACATCGAAGCTCCATCGTGCTGTTGTCCGCCATGGCTATCGCCCATCCGGACTTCCAAGGTCGGAGCATTCTTCTGCCCTAAACGACAGTGGACGAAAGACGGCGGTCCGTTTGCTCCTGCACTCAAATCATTGGATGAGCAGTATGTTGACGATGACTTTCAACAAGCATTTCCATGGTGTCCCGATTTGGATGGAGCAGAGAGGGATGCCATAATGTGTACACAAGAACGAGTATTTGCAGATGATATGCCAAAGTCAGACGCTGGACGATACTTCGTGCGCCCTTGCATTCCATTGGTAGAAGTGGAGGATGGCGGAGGTTACTCAAGTGCTGATCTGTCGGGAGTGTACAACAATAAATGTCCTTACGGTGAGGTATTCAAAGGGTGTGGGCTGCTGACCCCATCATCCGAGGAAGGCTGCCAAATGAAGGATCATCACTTTACATTCAAGGACGAAATTGGCAAGGTTGTCCATGTCCCAGACAACCTGGATCATGATAAATACGGCGTTTCGTTCAACGACGGACGATCGGTATACTGGTTTGTAAGAAGTGAATTAGAATTTCTGAAACCAGATGGAAACTATCAAGTCTGGTTTGTGCAAAGGAATCGATATGAAAAGATAGTTCAGAAGAAGAAGCCGTTTCGTGTGATATGGCCTCGATGTACTTTTGATTCAGTAAACGGCCGCTACTTTCCCTTTGCCCAATTAGATGACGACGGTAAACCAATGGCTGCCATATGAAGAATTGCATCATGAAAACGAAACAGTGCGCCAATATATTCTTTACTTTGGCATGATCAGTTTCAACATACCTTCACTTCTTGATATCAATTATATTTTCTAACTACTCCTAAACATCCATTCCCCTTTCTGAAATATCTCGAACATGGATGAATGCCCTCATAAAACACTTTCCAACTCACAACTCATCATCGCCAAAGTTCATATCATCACCACCGTCGCCTCCTCCAGAGTAGAAACTCCTCATGATTGGACTAGCCAGGTCCTCAATCTCCTTTTGCTTCGCCAAACACTCATCCTTCTCAACGCCGACATTATCTTCCATCCAATCCAATGCTTCGTCGGTTATGTCTTGAAGATCTTTCTTGTCCACGGCTGAAATATTGCCGTCGTCGTCGTCGTCGAGAGTGTTCTTCATGTTGTACAGATATGATTCAAGCCCATTGCGACAGTCTATGTTGTCCTTCAATGTCTTGTCTTCCTCTTCATACTGTGCAGCTTCTTCGACCATTCTGTCAATCTCTTCCTGTGAGAGGCGGCCAGTCTCTGCCGTGATTGTGATGGATTCAGCCTTGCCAGTTCCCTTGTCTTCAGCAGTCACTTGAAGAATACCATTGGCATCAATGGCAAACTCAACCGCAATCTGAGGCACGCCACGAGGCGCGGGTGGAATGCCCTTGAGATCAAATGTGCCCAGAAAGTGGTTCTCCTGGGTCATTGTCCTCTCGCCTTCAAAAACTTGGATGTTGACAGCCGGTTGGTTATCGGCGGATGTAGAGAATGTTCTCGACTTTTTCGTGGGGATGGTAGTGCCACGATCAATGAGCTTCGTCATGACACCTCCAACTGTCTCGATACCTTTGCAGATATTGCAGTGAACAGGACAACAAGATAAACGCTTGGGTCAGAAAATAGCACAAACAAATGGCTCATCAATTCAATGTGTGGAAAAAAATACAACCATTCCATACCTTGAGATAGCGGAACGACATCAAGCAGCACGAGGCCCTCTACGCCTCCCTCTCCTGACAAGATGCCACCCTGGACGGCTGCGCCGTAGGCAACGGCCTCATCGGGGTTGATTCCCTTTGACGGCTCCTTGCCACCAAAGTATTCTGAAATCATAGATTGGACCTTTGGAATGCGAGTGGACCCGCCGACCAAGACAATCTCATCGATCTCCAACATGTTGACACTCGCATCCTCGAGGACCTTGGAAACAGGACCCAGCGTCTTCTTGAACAAATCATTGTTCAACTCCTCGAAACGAGCACGAGTGAGAGTTTCCGAGAAGTCAAAGCCTTGAGCCAAGTCATCAATCTCAAGACGAACTTGCTGTTGCGAGGAAAGAGCCCTCTTGGCTCGCTCGACTTCCTTGCGCAACTTTTGCACGGCACGGTTGTTCCCGCTAATGTCGACATTGCTACTTGTCTTCATCTTCTTGATGTAGTACTGCATAATGCGCTGGTCAAAGTCTGGCCCGGTATAAAACATATTGTGTGTGAATGTTAGGTGCAAAAAGATTTTGCAATTGATGAAAGTAAATTAAACGAATCTCAACTCACCCTCTCCGCCAAGATGGGTATCGCCATTGGTAGCCAACACCTCAAACGCTCCGTCTTCGATTGTAAGGAGTGTCACATCGAATGTTCCGCCTCCAAGATCGTATACGAGAACGTTGGATTCCTTGCCAGTCTTGTGCATTCCAAAAGCAATGGCTGCGGCTGTTGGCTCGTTGATGATACGCTCCACGTTCAAACCAGCAATGGTACCAGCATCCTTCGAGAAGATGAAGACAAGCCGGTGGCAGTTGATGGGTAAGTAATTTTGCAGTGCATTGCTAAATATGCTACACCCGACTATCTAAACACTTGCCTTTGTTGCCTTGCGCTGGTCATTGTTGAAGTATGCGGGGACAGTAACGACAGCACTATTGACCTCCTCTCCTAGGAAAGCTTCTGCTGTACGCTTCATCTTTTGAAGGATCATTGCGCTAATTTCCTCGGGAGCGAATGTGGTCACTTTGTCGCCGACGGCGACCTCTACCATGGGTTTGTTGTTGATAGATGTGATGTTGTAGGGAACCAGCTTCTTGTCGGATTGCTGTAGAATTAGTGCGAAGGTTAGAACAGATGACAATAATCGCATGATACTATATTCTTTGACAGCACAAATTGCAGCATCGCTTACCACCGACTTATCGGAGAAGTTACGTCCGATGAGCCTCTTTACATCGAAGACGGTGTTCTCGGGATTGACGGTTGCCTGGTTCTTGGCGGCATCTCCAACTAACCGCTCACCCTTGTCTGTGAAGGCAACATATGAAGGGGTGATGCGGTTCTGCAGCCAAGAAGCAAGATATTGGAAGTTGTTTGATGAACAATCTCGTACTTTCAGCAGACTATTCATACACAACCACTATCAATCTAAACACTTACCCCTTGATCATTTGCTATGATGTCAACCTTTCCATTCTTGAAGACACCGACACAAGAGTATGTCGTTCCGAGGTCTATGCCAATCAGTGAGCTTTTCTTTGCTTCAAGGGCTGATACAACAGATGCAATGCTCAAAAGAGCCACTGGATTTCAAAGATCATGTGAAAATGAAAATCAGTCAGTTATTGATTAACTCAACATAACAACAAGTAGCGCTGGCAACATTATACTCGCTTACATGTTGCGATTATCAATTGTTTGAAGTACATATTTTACTTTTTGTCGGTAAACGTTGTATTTTTTGGCCAGAGGTTACCTCTGTATTTGGCTGAAGTATTATTTGATTGGGGCTACTACGTCTCAATATTGATACCTCGAGGTGATGATTTGTAATTTTTATTTGAGGTGCCCTGGTTCGGAGTGCGCTGTTTTTTATCCAAATGCTGTAGAAGAGCTGTTCGATTTTATGAGATGGAAGTGTCAATTGTATTTGGATTGGGTGTCGTGAATGGAAGAAGTATCTATGGTACCTATTATTTTCCTGGTCGTGCTCTCTTTCAAAGATTCCACGTGAAATGTGAGCTAAGTCACAACGACGCACAATACAGCTAAAATAGAGGTAAACGATCTGATTCCTACGTTGAGAATACTGGAGCCAAAACCGCTTCAGAGCCAATCTCATCTGTCCTGATCTCATCTTCTTTCGCCCACACCTGCAGATAAAATGAACCTGGATATTCCAGGTGGAAAATGAACCAAATTCCATTTGGAAAGTGAAGTCAAGAATTGCTGCCTGTTTCGGATCCTCCTTTGGTGTTGCACGAAGTCCATTTGGAAATTGATGAGGACAACAACTGTCCACATGAAGTGGTGAGCACACAATTCCTCCTCTATTAATAGGGAATGCAAAATTGATGAAAAAATAGTTTGGTCACAACAGAAAGACTAGCAGTTAGTTCACTCGTTGAGCTGTGCAATTTACACCAGTAGATATGATGTGCTACGATAGGCGCTAGAGTTATTCTTGTTAAATTGTTGATACAGCATATTTTGAACATAAACACAGATATCTTGCAAATTAAACTAAAGCCTAAGAGAACCTTTGAAAAAAGCAAAACAGCCCCGCCTGATACATCTGCACCCTGAAAAGTCACACGACCAGTGCAGAGACATTACTGGGACTGGGAGAGTTGGTCGCGAAGTTATTTCAATAGATAATTTCCTCGGCTACATTGTTACTCTGCGAGTCGGAGCCGGCCCACCATCCACCCCACATTGACTTGGAAGACTTGGCCGAGCCCCACGATCCAGACTTGGCAGAGCCATCACCAGACCAGCCGCCCCATGACTTGGCGGACTTGGCGGAGCCTTCGCTAGACCAGCTACCCCATTCCGTAGACTTGGCAGATTTGGCAGAGCCATCACCAGACCAGGCGCCCCATGAGTCAGACTTGGAGG
>JALLAU010000313.1:0-16994 GCA_036939495.1 Thalassiosira hispida | reverse complement strand
GGGTCGAACTGGATGGGCCGGAGCTACCTGTCGTGTGCGCTATTACGCCAGATGCCTTATTTTGATACCCACAAGTAGTACCACCTGAATACCATCTTCACGAGGCTTCTCCGATAGATAGATCTACAGACATCAAATACAAAATCAAAACATGCCACCACATTTTGTGTTGTTCTATTCCTTTGTCATTTTGTGCCATTGCTTTCACTTTCATTTTTTTGTTCTCATGCCTTTGTTCCATCTTTTGCTCCATTGCTTTCAATGTTCGAAGTTATATGTGCTCTTGAAAGAGATCGATGACCATGTCCTTCCTTTCAATGCATCTTTCCAACGGCACCCATCTGTATTATGCATTTTTTGCAGGAAAATCCGCCCTCCCCCGCCAATATTTATACTAATTCCTTTATTATACACGCTTGACAGATGATGAGAACCCTCCTCCTGCGCCATAAAAATCTTTAATGAGAAAAAAAAACAACCCTTCTTGATGTGATGATGAGAATTGTTGCATGCCATAAGCTGCAGTGACTCATACCAATTATTGTTTCTATTCTATCGAAGAGCTCTGCAATAATCATGAGTGTTATGAACAATGAAGACGATTTGATCGACGAAGAAGTAGGCGTGGAAGAAGCTCCCGTCCCAGCCCCTGCTTCCGCCACCGAGACGAAGTCGATGTCAATTGCTGGTGTTACCATAGATGAAACTCAGCTGCCCATTTTTGTTGTTCCAGTTGCTAGCATCGTCCTTCTGATTGCAACAGGCGCAGAATATGACTGGAAGATTAAGGTATGTATGAAACTCAATATGGTGATGTTGGACTCTTCGCCATCTTATTCAGTTTGCTACTTCTGTCTGTTGAAAAGGAAACTGGTGGATACTCTGGATATGCCATCTCCGTCTCATCCGTTGCTATGGTCCTTTCCTTCATCGGTCTTCTCTTTACCAAATTCTTAAAAGACAACATGTACTCCAAGTTTGGCAAGCATATGAACATGCTGTGCTTCGTTTACAGCTTCATCGGTGCCTGCTTCCTAACATTCGACAAGCCCTTCACGAACACCGGCAATGGATACTTTGCTGCATGGGCTATTGTTTACGGCAGCGCCATGGCGATGGGCATGACTGCCCGTGCTTTTGGCTCTACTATTAAGGGTCTAGGTGCTATCATGGGGTTACTTGCCTCTTCCTTGGTTGTCATCCTTGCCTCCATCGCTCCCGTCCGGGATGGAGTGAACAAAAGCGAAGCCGTCTATGCAATGGCTCTAGCATGTGTCACCTTTGTCTTTATCCTTTTGCTTGTTGGCTATGAAAATAGGATCGGGTCCTTGCCAGGCATGGCATCCTTCGTAGCCTTCACCATCCTTGCCATGTGCTGGATCCTTGAGGCCTGCTTAGTTACTTTCCGCGGTCCCTTTGATACTACTGGCAATGGATACTTCGCCTCTTGGGCTGGTGCCGGAACAGCCTCTATTGCTGCATTTGCCGCCAATCGTGCCATATAGGTTGGAATGATGGATTGAGCATGAATGAAGTATGATGTATTATGACCTGTGTACTATTGAAGCTATTCGTTTTTCATTGTGTTAGGAAGAAACGGCATGCTTTCATTTTCATTTGGAATGTGCCAAAGTATAAAGTACAGTAAAACAGTGATTTCATTTCATATCATTGAACGCTGCATATTAAACTATGGTACGAAGTTTGAGTCTAATTTGAAGTTATCACATTTGCTCATATTATCCTGATGCGGATGCTCTGCCGAGTTGTTGGTGTGTGATGCCAAGATGTGTAATGCGTACCATCTAAGTTTGAGATTGGACAACTATGTAGTAGGTTCAGTTATCCTGTGCATCAATTTTTTTGTTTGCTTCCACGTTTTGGCACAGAGCCCGGTGCTCGTGGTAGTCTGCTCGTTGACATTCGACTGAGCAGTACGCTCTGTTCGCATCTTGCTTTTGTGTAACAAAACAGGAGCGGCCCATCTTTGGTAAATCCTTTCCTTTTCACATTTTGTATCAAGACAAGAGCAAGAAATTAGGGGTACATCGAGATGATGTGTTGAGTGTGGCGAGACAACAATGTAAGATGATGGAACTCATTGGATATGATGGAATAGTATAGAGAGTTAAACTCACCACCATAAGAGTAGATCATGTGTTTTACGGAACTGACCAGTAGTGCATCGAAGAATACTCGTTGGATCTTCATAATGCTCGAGCATTAGAAAAAGCAAACACGTCCGCATCAGCTAGTTCAATGGGTGACCCATCCAAAATCCAAGTTGTGGCCTCGGCTATGAACTTCGACTTTAAGATTTCCCTCTCTTTGTCGGTGCTGTCATGCATCATCTCAGGAACCTTATCGGCAGAAGAAAAAAATTCCGCAAGCGCGGCTGGGATTCATTTCATATCAAATGCCCCGACAAACTTCCAGGCATGCTGTCCAGAGAGGGCGGCGGTGGACATCCGTGGTCGCACCCATCGATCTGAAGCTTATAGTTATCGATAAAGCTGCTGTTTCGAATGATTCTCTGGAACTGTCAGAGACGATGCGCGATTCTTGCATTTACTGCCTCGACTGAGGAGTGCCCGAGATAACAAGGAGAGGGAAATTCTAAATGCGCCACCAAGCAGGAGACTATGAACAAGTGTAAAGAGGGTTAGTCCATGATGTCGAAATCAAGAACTTAGTCACCTCACGTTTCTTTCTTTTTTTTGGCGCTCAGAGAATGAACTTTGGTCCCATACTTCGCAAAAAAAAAACTTGCGCTTGTCTAGCAAGCAAAGCATTTACCAAGACGGTTGCTGGGATGAGAAACCCCGGAAGGAGCTGCAGCTTTGTAGTAAATGCGAGCGGTATTCTTACTGTTCAGTCGAATGTCGGAGAGCAGACTAACATGAGCACCGGGAAGTGCCAAAAAAAGTAGCCGTGATGAATGCCAAAAAGGAGCAGCAACCAAAAATGGGTGCAAGGTGCAAGAAGCAACTATTGAAAGCATGTACAGGTATTTTGCCATGATGCTTCATCGGATGTCTTTTGAGATGGATCAATCATCTGGTTACCTAAGTGCAGAGAAAAGGTTTGCGTGTATTAGTACCTCAACAGTACCTTGGTCACAAGGTCTTGACAGCCTCAAATGACATTTTGACTTCGTGGATAAAACTCGGTCACAACTCCCAAGCTGTCTGCCATAAAATGCAATCCTTGATATATTTCATTAAAGTTATGATACCAAGTACACTTGGTGAATCTCTGGCAACATTTATCAGGCCAGAGTCGAGTTCAAGAAAAAAAGTAACCATAGAGTCTTTCTACATTATGATATCAACACTCAAATCCTCCCTTAGCACACCATCGTCATTATCAATCAACGCTGTCAACATCATCATCACGCATCATCCTCCCTCCATCCTCTATTAGTAACCTTTTCTGTTGCTGTGGATACGCCTGTCAAACCCGTCATTACACTGGCGTCATCTCCAGCTGCTCCAAGCACCCCAACGCCGCGTCGTCCAGTATTGGCAACCTTTTCTGTGGCAGCGGAGACTCCCGTCATGACACTAGCGTCATCTCCGGCTGCTCCAAACACTCCACCACGTCTGGTATTGGTAACCCTCTCTGTGGCAGCGGAGACTCCAGTCATGACCGTCATGACACTAGAATCATCTCTAGCTGCTCCAAACGCCCCGCCGCGTCGCCCAGTATTGGTAACCATTTCTGTCGCTGCGGACACGCCCGTCGTACCCGTCATGACACTAACGTCATCTCTTGCAACTGATCCAAAACTGTTCTTGACTGGTGCCGTAGATTGTGATGACAACGATTGCAATCCCGTGACACCGGACCAGCTACTCTCATCGTCATAATCATCATTGGCAAAGCTCCTGGCACTACCCTTGGAGGCACTGTTGCCGCTCCTACCACTATTCTTGTAGGCACTACTGTTGCCACTCATGACACTATTCTCGGAGGCAGCCTTGTTCATCCTCTCCACACGCTTACTTATACGAGCCTGTCTTCGACGCATCTTGCGCTTCTTCTCCTTCTCTTGACGCTGTTTGTCAAAGATTGGATCGAGTGGATTCATTGCCGGGGAGAACGCGTCACATTCCTCTTGCGAGTCTTCGTCCTTGCTTGAGTCACGACTATGGTCATCACTACTACTTGTGGCACTAGCCTTGCTCCTTTCGCTTCGACGGCTCGTGGCGGTACTCCCACTTTGGCTTGTGGTGGTACTTCCATCATCGTCAGAGGAGGAGGAGGAATCACCACTGCTTGTTGTGGTACCCTGATCATCAGTATCGGAATCATCGTTGTCACTTCCTCGACGACTGCTCGTGAGGCTTTGTACAATACTTGGTCTTGAGGAGTTCCCAGAAGACAGACGTAGCATTGCAAGGCTCGACGATGCACGGCTCCGACTTTCACTTCGTCGAGTGCTGCTGTCGCCCTTGAGGTCAACTGAAACATCCTCATCATCTTCATCGTCCTCGTCTTCTGACTCGGCTTGTCGTCTTCGCTTCCAACATAGAAAGCCAGCGGCACAGCAGCAGCAGCACCCTAACATGAGTAAAGGAAGGAGGATACCAAGTATCAACCCCACGTTCCTACCACTCTTGGAATCATCCTCCAAACCACCATTTCCTTTGCCATCATCTTCAAGATCAAGCACTGTAGGGTGCAAGTCAAAACTGCTCGATAAAAAGTGTAACTTGCGAATGTCTTGATGGGCCTGCTTCAAGGAGCCATTGTTCATTCCCTCCTCAATGGCCCTGAGCGTGGCCAGAGTGGTGGAGGAGAGGAGCGCGGCAATGGAGTAGTTTGGTGGAAAGTGTAGGGTTAGTGCACCCTCCACTCGATGGCAGTGTGTCATGTGCGAGTTGGAGGTTGATTCACACTCTGAGAATATATATGTGTAGAGAGAGAGAGAGAGAGAGAAAGTAGAAAAGGAATGGAAGAAGTCAATGTTGAGAATAAGGCAAGGCTTAAGAACACACAAATAATGAATACAATAGCACAATTAATGATCAAGACATATATATCTCAAGAACAAAGGCGGCCTCTTACCTCGTTGACTCAATGGAAAATCATCCGGCTTGGAATCAATCCCAATAACCTGATTCAATCTCCTTCGATGTCTCAACATATCATGATGTGGCTGCTGCTCTTCTTGACCAATCTCCAATGACGTCAAACCTCCACCCCCTCCCCCCTGCTGCATCCTCCGCTCTCCATCCAACAAGTACAGTCTCCGTCTATTCTTCCCCTGTTGCTCTCCCTCGGCAGTATTCAAACATTCCTCAAAGAATACTGGAATTAAGGCATCGCTAATCCTACCCTCCAACTTTGGCAGTATATCCCTCACTAATACCTCGGCACCATCATCATGGTACTTCATCTCACCATTATCCTCGCCCCATAATTCCACAAATTCCTCCTTGTTCAACGTATTGTCCTCATACCTCCCCTCCATAATCTCACCACCTTCCTCCTCCTCCTCTTGCAAATCAGAAATGTCCTGTACTAATTCGTACTGATACCGCAATACCACTCCCCCCCCGTTCCGCGTTCGATCTTGTTGTTCGCCAAAGTAGACTCCGTCATTGTTGGATTTACACTGGCCGTATCCCTCGTTGTTGGAATTGTACATTGCGGGATTGACGCGTCGAATGTCCACCGTGGGCGGAAACGTTGGGGGCACACCATTATTGATTGCATTTGTAGCACCCGATGCAGCATTATTTCCATCTACTGTTACACCACCAGTGGGAGGAGGAGGGGGGAGCATGATGTCGTCCCAAGTATTTGTATAATTGGGCAGTTCCTTGGGGTTGACGCCATTTTGCTCTTGGCTGTACTTTTGATGCACTGCCGCATTACTCTTCGGAGCATTGCTTCCCGAAGAAGAAGAAGAGTGTACGTCGTCGCGCAGGCTGAATAACACATTCTCCAATGGTTTGGAGGACGTGGGGGGAGTATAGCTCTTTTGCTGGGAATGTTTATCGTGTACCGAGGAGGCTACTGTTGCTGCCCCTCCTGCGGTCGAATCCACGGCGGAGGAATAATCGCCATTGTCGCCTCCTCCACGAACCAGCTGTTCCAAATTGTGGTCATGGGCATTATTATCCTCCTCCGCTTCATCGGATTCATCTTCTCCTCCCCCACTACCGTTACCACCACTAACACCACTATTACTACCTCTTTCGGAATATTTATCATGCACTCCACTGTAAGATGTCGATCCATGAGAGGGATTTGCATCAGCCATCTCTGATGCAGCAGCGCCGTTGTTGCCATTACGGACCAGCGGGTTAATTATTATTGTTGTTTCGTCCCTCTCCTTCTTCTTCTCGTTGTTGTTGTTGTTGAGATGGGTGAGGTTAATTTCGTCCTCGTCGGTGAAGTAGTGGCCCTTTTGATGATGGCGTGCAATATTATTTGACTGTACCATCTTATACTTATATATATATATATTTGTTATTATTGAAATGCTCGATAGAGTGCCCTACTATGTTTTGCTCTCTTCTTTTCGTACTCTGTTTCAAATAAGGCAATCGCCGACCAAATAATATTCAGAAGGGCAGATGGGCCAGATTGCGATTGTTGATGCCAAAAAGAGAACCGCAGTATCAGTATGAATGCGAAAGGCCACCACCCACCACATGACCATTGTGTATTGTGTTACATAGGCGTGAGATGAGGTGACTTTTTTTTCTTTTTTCGTGTTTTTTCCTCTTCTTCCGTGTTCTTCCGTGTTCTTCTCGCCAGCGAAAACTTCCTCCCACCAAGTACGGTACTACTGTCGCCTAAACATATTATATGGGCCTTTTACTGGGATGGCGCCCGTGTTTGGTCGTAAAATTATTGTTTTACGACCATCATCTGTGCCATCGTTGAGAACGACAAGTCATTTTTTAAGAGCATTAGACATTACTTTGTAAAATATACATTATTTAATATAAATGTACTAGTCCGAAAGATGAAATTGATATAAATAACGTTGTCAAAGTAGGGTGAAGCCTATAATAATATGCATTATTTGTAGCCAATCCCGGTCAAACAGCCCCCCCCGAAGTTACAATATTGAATGCCGTATAGTTTTGATATATTCGTAAATTTAGTCTGGGAAAGATGTATCAATCCCATGTTTTAGCTTTCTTTGTTCCATTTTTAGAGTCTTTTAGATGTCTTTTAGATCCATCATGAGAACTCAAAGGTATTACTAGCTACTGCCACATGGAATCTTAGAGCTAATTCATACAATCTCAAGGGAATTCTACATGGCATTTGTGATACATGTCGTCAAGTCACGGATGCTTAGTCACGGTATGTCAAGGTATCAATATATGTCTTAGGAATCTTCGAAAATGTCTTGGGATTGGCATATATTTTGTAGACATTCATGCGCCCTTTTCTGAGCCAACAGCCCCGTTGACAACGACGTCAATAACGGGTTCAATATTCATCGCGCTCCCAATCATGACCAAAGATGACCAACCCGCAAGAGGAACAAAGCGGAAATTGCCAGCGGAATAACCCGGGTGGTGCATGCTGTCGAGAAGAATAGAATAATTAAAGGCAGTGTAATAGAATGCAAGTGTTCCAGGTGGATGGCGATGGACTTCCAGATCCGTCCGTCATCATCGGTGCCATGACGGGAGATGATGGAACTACGGCGCCATCATCGCAATTGCAGCCGCTCGACGACGAGCCCGAACATGATAATGGCGATGGAATAGTAGTCTATCATCCGCTGGGAGGAGGAGCGCATGGCGACAATGGCGGTCCGAGTGTTGACTACAGTAACGACGATTTGAATGGTTCAGCTGCAGCAGGTGGTGAAGGCGAAGTGGACGAGGGGGGAAATGATCAACAGGACATGTCAATCGAGGAAGGCACTAATAATGATAATAACGTAGGACTGAGCTTTTACACGCTGGGAGGAGGCGGCCCCACCCTCACGACACCATCACCGACGGTAACAGATTCACTTGAAAGCCCTCCACCAACATTTGATTCACTCGAAAGCAGTTCAATACTGCCCACCACTGCCCCCATTATTGGCTCACCCAATCCAACGAGTGACCCCGCAACAACAACAATAACAACGCTAGGAGGAAACGCCGAAGAGGAATTGGACAATGGTCAACAGTCAGAAGCGGAGGAAGAGACAAGTTCTTCTTCTCAACAACAAGTAGTGCTGGATTTCTTCGAGGAGACGGCGTCGTCAATCATCAATGCCACGGGCTTTAATGCCACGGGGAACGCCGAGAAGGATCCATTGGAGAACGATGCGCTGCTTTCCCAAATCACCAACACCCCAACCCCCACCCCCCCAACGCCGACAGCGCACCTCCAATCCGTCCACCTCACCCTCAAAAACTACGCCGATCACAACCTCAAACAGCTCCAAGAATTATCCAAGCTCGACACCGCCCACCTCCACAAGAAAACATCCGACGAAAAGGACGGCGTCAATAAGAAGGAGGACAGGCCCATACGATGGGACCCTCCCTCCGGATGGGACTCGGTAGATAACAACGTCGAATCGGCACCCCGCGTCCCCTACGACGAGGAGGGACAGGGAAAAGTGTACTGCAAATCCCAAAATGGAATATTCGGCGCCAAGCACGGTGGAGTCGTGCTGAGATATCAGTACGAACTGACGGAGGACGTGCGGAATAGCGGCGAGGGATTGACCAGGGAGATATTGCCGTTGGTGGAGAATGGGATTAGCGATTTGTTGTTGCCGGTTTTCTTTGGGGACGAGTGCTTGCCGCAAGCTGTGGATTCGGAACCGCGAACGAATAATGTTGCGGAGAGGCGGCGGCGGCGGCTGCGTTTGCGAGACTCTGCGTTCGGGGGGGACGTGGACCATGGGTATAATGGTATTGCATTGGAAGGGGGGAGGTCCATAATGCTGAGGGGGTCAAATAAGAGGAGGGTCTTGAGCAACGAGAGAGTCGTGGGTTTGGATTCTGCGCCCGGGGACTTTGCATTGGCCGACAAGGGTGAGTAGGTACCCTACCCTAGTCCACAAAAGCTATCAGCCTCAAAGCTCTCGAGAGAGCCTCTTGATAAAGGAAAATCATGCGTGTGTGTGCACACAACTTTTTTGTTCCATTCTTACTTTCGTGTCTCTCTCTCCCTTGGCTGGTCTCGCAGAATGCGACTATCCCCTACCAAACGCCAACTCCAAATGCCACTCCATGGAAGGAGCCCTAACCCTCTACTTCCCACCCAATTACTCCATCGCCACCTTGGTCCAAGGAGCGCAATTAACCACCCTCAATGCCATACGCGAAGGCATGGCCTACGGAAATCTCGCCAAAATGAGCCACCCGGCCGTATTAAAGCTCAAGCTGCTGGACAGTAGCTACTCGCTCCGGCCGGAGATACCGCCAGAGTTGCGAGCGACCAACGCGGAGGAGGAGGGGGGGTCCAAGGGAGGATTGGTCGCGGGGATATTGATTCCGTTGTTGTTGTTGCTGTGTTGTTGTTGTTGCGGATGCGGTTTCTTTCGATGGAGACGGGGAGGTGGCAAGTTGGAAGATTTGCAGGAGCAGTTCCAGCAGGTGATATTGCCCCTTATTGACCCTGCCATGAAACATCCCAAGAAGAAGAAGAAGAAGTCGGCAGGTAGTGATGATGATGATGATGAGGATGGCGAGGACGGCGAGGATAGCTTGCACAAGCCCGAGAAGAAGAAGAAGAAGAAGAAGAAGCACGTCGAGGACGAGGGCAGTGTCAAGAAGAAGAAAAAGAAGAAGACCGGTTCCAAGGCCAGTTCCAAGCGCAAGAAGGGCAAGAGCAGTCGTAGCCTCGAGAGCCAGGGTACCGACGCCGACGACGAAGAAGAAGAAGAGGAGGTTGATCCGTACGCGGAACAACTTATCGAGGATCTCCAAGACGCGGCCCAAATGAATGCTGCCATTGGCGGTGGCGGTGAAGGCTCCATGACATCCTCCAAGAGAAGACGCAGGAAGAAGGATTCCAAGAAAAAGAAGAAGAAGAAGAAGAAGGGCAGCAAGTCCGACAAGAAGGACAAGAACCGTCGTTCACTACGTAGTTCGCAAGATTCCTCGACACTTCGGGGATCACAGAATTCATCCCATGTCCAAAATTCGCAAACATCGGGACCAAGACGTCGTGCCTCCATGGACTCTCAAGGCTCGAGGTACCGAAGAAGTGCACGAAACGAACCCGACACTACCGACACGGACAATACCAACACTGATACGGATACCGATAATAATACCTTTGGCAATGGTACTACTACCAGCTCTGACTCTACCACGGACAATAGCACAACGTCGAGTGATAGTGATACCAATAGTAGCACCACGAGCACCGATCGGGGAAGTAACACGGAAGGTAGTACCACGACAAGCAGCCGGGGATCCACTACAATAAGCGGCTCGAAGACAACCATGAGCACGTCCACAAGTAGTGACGAAGATGGTACCACCACAAGCACCAGCAGTAACAATAGCACAACCTCCAGCGATGACGAGTCCGAAGACGGCGATCAATTCGACATGGGTCCAGGATTCTCTTCCACCTTCGTGTCCCAACGACGCGGCATGCGCCAACAGCGGAATCGAAGCCGAGCCGCACGAGCCAATGCAAGACCCGCAAAATCCAAGCCCAAGACTACTCACAATACGAATCTTGTCATGCAAGGTCACGTGCCAGATGATGACAGGTCTGTCATGACGGGTATGACGGGTGCTACCGGTATGCATTCTCTATCGAGCGTGGCAACTGCCCAAGCCAAGAATGCGAATGCTTGTATACCCATGTCGATTGGGGGTGGGGATGATATGAGCGTCATGACGGGCGTTAGCGCTGCCACGCAGCAGGTTACCAACAGAGGACGCGTCGGTATCGGGAGACCGATGGGTGGTATGGCCGTACCAGTGGGGAATGAGGATGATGCGATGAGTGTAGATTTTAGTGTCATGACGGGCGTTAGTGCAGCTACGAGGCAGGCGGGAAATTTGCCGGGTGGGATGGGGTTGAATATGCCTACTACCAATACTAGTCCTACTTCCAATAGTCCTGGTTTCGGTGCCAGTGACAGTGGAAGTGGTGGGGCACCGGCGTTTGCAATGTTTTGAGGAGAGAGAGAGAGATTGCAATGATAATATTATGTTCCAGCGTGTGTATGAAGAAAGTAGCTTTTTTGTGTCAAATAGTTCATTTCATTAGCATCCTACTCTATTTACCGGACATGCTTGCTATCCTGGTTGCTCTCTTTCTTTAATGTTTAATACTGGTCCAGTCAGATCTTAGTACATTATAACATCCACGATAATGGCGAACTGACGCCAAGATACATGGACATTGACTGATGGTGATGGATCTGGACTGGTCCAGATCTTGATCCTGCGTCCACGGTAATTGTTCTGCTCGCCTGGCTGCCATGGCCAATGCTGACGAAAACTCAACCCTTGATATCGAAGCAACAAAAGAAGTAACCAAGAAAACGAGACGTTCATCGAGGCTTCGAGCGAAGAATTGCTCCCTGCAAACGTTGGAGCCAACGCCTCGTCAATTCCGACGCAACAAGGCGCAAAAGACCGACAAGAACTCACGCAAAGCTTCTAAAAAGCCCAATGGCGTACAAAGTCGTCACCCCCAAGACAACCGAGGTAAAGAGATCAAACGGCGTCAGGTTCAACTTGGGACGTAATTCCATAGCCGAATTCAACAAGGAGAACCCGCCCAATGAAGTTGAACGTCTAACAAATAATGAAGTTGAAAGAGAGGATCAAGTCCACCTCATCGCACAATCCACGATCGACGACGACGACGATGGCGATGACGAAACAACGAGAAGGAATGAAGAGATTTTGGCAGAGTGGGAACCAAGCTTTGAGGATTTGAGTCCTCTTTCTCGACGACCATCAAGAAGGATAAGCTCGTTATTGTAAAATGTTTACATTTTGCGGCCTCAAATGCTATATCACGAGCAAAACGAGCCGGCACTTAAAGAATAAGGTACCGAGATTGCGTATTAGGATAGAGTGTTTGTAAAGTATTTAGCAAATTACGTAAAAGATCAACCCAAAGGTGGTTGCACCCACGCAGCCTCCTCTCTATACGCTCCATTCTCTCCATCTCCAGATGCCACTCCACCATCTCCACAACTGGCCGTGCAGGTGTACACGGCAATGGTACCCCAATCCAGCCCTCCTTCATCGCTACCTTTTTCTTTACCTTTGCTACCACCTCCAATGCCTAACAGAGCATCACGGGCATTGGCCACAGCCGCCTCATGCTGTTCCCTAAACCCATCTGGAAGGTCCATTCCGCTTTCAATCTTGGACTTGGCTTCTAGTAGTATGGCCCTTTCGGATTCGGTCAATACCTGTCGTGGCTTTTCACCTCCCTCAACAGTAGAATTATCAGAATCTGGATTTTTCAATAGGTAGTGTAGCATTTGCGGTAGTATTTGGAATTCGAATCCTCGTGGTGCTCCGCAGTATTGACACGGAGGAGGAAATGATTGTGTGGTAGACTCATCTGTTGCTGTTGAAGATTTTGTAGGAGGACAATTGTTCGAGGTCAGCCAGAGTGGACCAACTTCGTCTTCCTCTTCATTTTCATCTGCACTTTGCATTGCACCCTTAGATGATTCTTCTGGCCAACGACAATACCGCAAACATTGATCCCTAACATCATTCTCCTTACCACCAATAGACATGCGTGCATAAAATGCAAGAGTTGTCGGATCCGTCACACCCGTGGCCGCCTCGGCGAGTGAAGTATTGCCCGTTAAGGCATTAAGATCCGATTGTTCCAAGTCGGCATCTGCATCTGTAATATCCTTGGATGGAAAGAGCGCGCATTTGGAGCTTTCAGTGGAGGAATCTGCAGTTGTGGCAGTGTTGGCGGCAGCATCAAAAGCACTAGGTTCCTCTTCCACAACTAATTCACTCTCATAGCAAACTGATGGCAAATTCTTTGAAGATACAGCATCACTTGTACTTGTACCATTCAGCTCCTTCTGCTGTTTGGAAGCACGTAAACTCTCCTTCTGATGATCAGGTCCACAAAACCATAACTGTTGCTTGGGACATTTACCCCTGCTTCGTTGTCCACAGACCGCACAGGGGTTTAACTTATCATTGTTTGTAGATTTGGCCCAATATTGACTAGTATGCTTAGTCCAATCTTCCTCCTCATCTCCATTGCCAGTTGCTGGGTAGAAGTCATTTTGTTTGGGTAGCTGGCATCTCAATACACGTATGCAGCCTGAAAGATGATTTGCTGTGGATGCACCATCTGTATTCTCCTTTGCAGAAGAACATTTAGGACATGCAAAGACATAGACAGAACGATGAAATGCCGCCTCATTATCCGTGACATCATCGGCAGGGCAATATAATTGAGTAATGAAGCTTAAACTGGTTCCTTGTTTCCCTTCTTCTTTACTGCAAGGGCCACGACAACGCAACGCAGCCTCGGGTAAATCACGTGGGTTTAGCCATGATGGTTTGCCGCCGATTTTGCCTCCGTCCCAGTCGGACCAATGTGGTGATGCATGGCCTAGGTATGGATTGCAGTCAGATGTAGTGGATTCATCGTCGTCGTTGGCTTTGTTGGAGTGACTTGGGAGGGCGAACCCCAGCTGTACTACGTTGCTTTCCGCCATGCTGGAGGTAGAAAAATGAATTGATGGAGAAGCCAAGAGTACTAATAGAACTAATGAAATACTTATAATGTTCTACTATTTCATTTAAATGCGCTACGATAGAGGATCATCACAAAAAGCACAGCATCTAGTAATACTTATTACTGAACATATATATATAAACAAATAACATAGTACTAATTGGAAGTGGTCTGGCCATCGCATATCGCTGAACTTCCATCCCTAACATTTTAGTTTGAATCTCACATACTATACGGTCTGTCTGTACCTGTTTTATTACAAAAATATCTCCCTTCAAAGAAGCTTAGCTTGGATTTCCGCTCTCGAAATTGTAGTAGAATTCTGCAGGCGTAACAAACACGTGCAAGATGAGCGAGATGGTCTGCCTCAAGCTCAAGCTAGCGAGAGCTGCTTCCGCTGAGCGACATGTTGTGATACGATTTCGTGCTCGTGCCCATGATGTGTCACCACGCGGCTCTGCAAAATCGGATGCAATAGCTGTTGAGCGGCACCATTGCAATCAAATCAGGCCTTTCGGTGACACTCCCGATCGAATAGCAGGTGATTTCCCGCTCTGTAGGCTGGAAAATCCGTGTCTAGTAGCAATAAAAACGGACGCAATATAACGTCCGTAGCACGATCCGTGTTAAGGCCTTGAGTGTTGTTGGCCGTGTTGGTCTAGCTCGTCGTCTTGTTAGCGGGTGGGCACGATTGGCAAGTTGCTTGAGATCTCATTATTTATCTCCAAGGGCTCTCCCCTAGTAGCCAGATCAAGACCATGGCCGACCCCTATCCGCAGCCTATGGACACTGAGCATGGCGACTCAAGCTCTATGCCGCCCTCCTCTCACTTTCCATCCGCAGCATTTGCCATGGCGGCAACGGAGGACAACTCGGGTCTAGAAGATGTGGAAATGAAGGCAATTATGGCCACATTGACAAATGCAAAAAAGGCCTCATCAGTTGTGGTTGTGTCCAAAACGGCTGAGCCGTCCCCCAATAAGCAGGCTGAGGCATCAAATAATCTTAAGCCTCCTGTACCACTGCAAGTGGCAAATAATAGTTCTTCAACTAGTATGGAAGTGGATCAAGAAGTTAAACCCAAGTCAGGGGATAATGATTCAAGCAAACAAGAAGCTTTGACTGAAGACAAGGATGCTCAAGAAAAATATTCATCTCCAAAACCAAAACTCAAGAAGAGACTCTCATCATCTATAGCTTTTGATAATAGTGTAGACACTAGTGAAGATGATGACATTCCCGTGGCAGTTCCAGTGGAGGGGGGAGACAATGGGGATGGAGCTGCAGCAGTTGTTGCAACCATTGTCAATGAAGATGAAAATGCTGCTGCGGATGGCAACAAAACTACCAAGAAGCTCAAATTACTCAACTCTGAAGCATCTGCTGCATCTGGTACCACCACGAAGAAGAGACGAAGGCGAAAATCCACTACACCCGGAGGGGCAGGACCCGGTCGCAAACCGCAAGGCAGTGCATATCGTTCCGCAGCGGCGGCACATCGGAATCGTCAAATTCACGTCCCTCCAATAGGCTCCCCTGGATTATTAATGCTACCCACTCTAGCGAATACTGCAGCCTTTCCACCCATTGAAAGCGAGGAAGAAGCACGTAAAAAGTGGTTGGTCAAGCCTGGTGGAGATGCGGGCGGTGATGATGAGGGTCAGGAGTATTTGCTTCCCTCGACAGTCTTTCGACAGAGCATGATTGCTGGCGGGTACACTATAGAAAAACGACTTGAAAAGCCACATAGAGGAAGCTCTACCGAACGTACTGTCGGGGACATGTTTGACTCCGATGCGGGCGGTCTGTACCTTCATTTTCCAGAGTTGATTCCCCTCAGTGTTTGGGAAAGAAGATTGGGCGATAAGATGGATTACAGTCATTTGGAACCCCCGCCGAAGAAGGAGGTTAGTCCTGACAAGATCAAGAGAGAATCTTCCGTGGACGCCAAGAAGGAGGGCCACAAGGGACCCAAGGGTGCAAGATCCAGTTATATTTTCTTCACGAATGCACAGCGTAAGCTCATGGTCACCCAATTTCCCGGGATGAGATTTACCGAACAGGGTGTCATCATGGGGCAACGTTGGAGAGCGCTCACTCCTGAGGAGAAGAAACCGTATGAGGATATGGCCATTAATGATAAGGAACGGTATTCACGGGAGATGAAGGAGTATATCGATAGTGTGAAAAAGGAGATAAAAGATGAGAAGGCGGCGGGGAAGAAGGAAGAGCCGGCGAAGGAGGAAGAGGTCGAGCAGAAGGAGAGCCCCGTGAAGGATGGAAATGGTGGACAGAAAGACGTCCAGCCTAAAGAGGGGCAGAAGGTGAAGGAAGAGCCAAAGGAAGGGGGAAGCGAGGTCAGGCAGGCCGAGGAAACGAAGAAGAAAGATAAACCGCGGAAGGAAAGTGAGATCAAGGGACCACGTCTTGTGGATGCTATGATTTTGAGTTTGAGCAAAATGCTTGGGGAGAAGGTTCATAGAAAACAGATGCCGCCCGAACCTGAACCAGAGCCTGTGTCGTCATCCGAAGTCAAGCCAGATCCTGTTCCGTCATCAAGCGACACTGCCGCTGCCACCGCTGACCCCCCGCGGCCTCGTCGTGTCTCGCCAGATCTTACACTAGACGAGCTTCCTCGCTTCACGCCCCCATCATCCCAGCCACAGACCCTTAAACGATGCCGTACCCACGAACCCATGTCATTCCTAGACATGATTCCCATCTCCTTAACCTCAACCTATCCATCCGACTACGTTGCCAGGCGTCGCGCCTACGCCAAGGCAGTTCTGGCCCGCGAGGATGCCACAATAGATGCCCAAGAAGCCAAGGATGATGCCGATGATGCTCAAGAGAAGTTTCAATCGCATACCGAGGCATGGGAGAAGATGTTGGAGTATCAAAAGAATATGATTGCCAAAAGGGAAGCGGAACGGAAACGGCAGAGGGAGAAGGATGAGAAGAAGGCTGCAGCGGAGAAGAAGGAGGCAGCTGAAAAGGCAAGGGAGGTTGATGAAATTAAGATTGAAGATGTAGCGGCAGCAGAGAAAAAGAGCGAAGATGGGACTGCGGCTGAAGGCAGTGAAGCTGGAAAGAACAAGAAGGGAACGGCCGAGGATGACTCAACGAAGGATGGCGGAAACAGTAGCACACCAGAGGAAAAGCCCGCTACTAAGGACGATGCAGTCAAGGAGAGCAGTGTAGAGAATGGCGGCAACCGCACTCCGGAAGAGAAGAAGGCTAGCGACAACGCGGCAGAGAATGGCAATGGCAGCACTAGCACCGCTACAGAGGAAAAGAAGAAACCTCGACCG
>JALLAU010000312.1:0-17018 GCA_036939495.1 Thalassiosira hispida | reverse complement strand
TGAGCAACACCTCTTTGGCGGCAACAACACAACAATCAAATGACGACGAGGATACGACGAGGATAACTCCAACACAACAATTAGATGACGACTAGGATACGGCGGCAACAACACAACAATCAAAGAATGACGACTAGGATACGACGAGGATAACTCGTCTCTGAGCAACACCTCTTTGGCGGCAACAACACAACAATCAAATGACGACGAGGATACAACGAGGATAACTCCAACACAACAATTAAATGACGACTAGGATACGGCGGCAACAACACAACAATCAGGCATCAAACAACACGGCACGGCATGGCACGGCACTGCACGGCACGGCTCGTGGTGGAAACGGCAATGTCGACAACATGGCAATTGCGATGCAGCAACGGCAACACAACAATATCAGCACTACAACAGCATTAAGACATGGGCAGCATCGTGTCGAGGGCGACAGTACCTTGCCAGGCCGACGAGAATGACATCTTGCCGTGGAGAAGGGTACAATCCGCCAAGGAGGATGATATACTACAATGAGCTGAGGAGGAGGACTTGGCAATCCGTGCGCGAGGAGGAGGATAATAATATAATCCAAGCTGAGGAGGAGGGTACGACAATAGGCAATAGGAGGGTACGACAATATGCAGAGGACGACCGAGGAAGGCATCGTACCGCATCGCTGAGAGAGCAATTGCAACATGGTGCTATGAGGGTACTACTACTACCTTGGCAAAGGGCAGGTGGGATAAATCATTATGCGGAGGACTGGCCGAGAGTACAGAAATACGTATGGATACTGCTATGCTGTATCATTCTAATGCGAGGTGCTAGCGCTGGACGAAGCCACCATCTATGGAAGGGTAGATATTATATATACACCTTGGAAATAGGCGCTGCGGTGGCGGCATCGTGAAGAGCAGGCGGCATCATCATCATGATGATTGACATTGCTATTGCTATTATTTCGATGGTTTTGCACTGTTTTATCTAGCTTGGCTGTGAAGACAGTTTTGCGCGGGAATGTCGAGGAAGGTTCCTGAGATTTTCACCGGATTGTTGTTTACTGTACAGGATTCTCTGGGGTTAAGATAGCCTGGTTTTGCCTTCCCGCCAAAACTGCTATCGTACCCCAGCACGAGGGGTGTAGGTATCGTACCTACATGTCAATCCAGCCGCAGGTTTACGGCTACCCACGTCCACGTACCACGCCACGTAGCTCCACGTAGGTACCACGTTTCATAAATAATAATCATGAACCAGCAAATATGGTTGCATGATGATCAATATTTATTTCGGCTAACGTCCACATTTGGGTGGGACGATGCGATCTCTCTCTGCGATTATCTGGTACTCGGAATAGAAACGTCAGCTTCAAACCGACGTACTAACCGCGGCGGTGGTGACAGTAGTCACGACCACGACAATGAATTGGATGCCGACGAATATTTCAACGATTCTCTCATCGGCCACCAACATCATAATGAGAAATCCCTTCAGCAGTGGCTACGACAAGCGTACGCGCAATTATTCTACCGCGATCAATGGTGGAATTGCAGTCTCCATGCCGCTAATTTCGTCAAACCGCCCCTGAATGTAATTGAGGCATTGTTCCGCGTAGGACGTGCACTTTGGGAGCATGGTTCTCATTTTAGAGGAGAGACACCAATTTGGGCTAGTCTATGCAAGGATGGATCCACCCCCTTTCTTGGTAAGTAGTTCAATGCTATTTCAAATAATCCCCTTTTATGTATTAATATATTCAGCTCATGTTTCTCTCTTCAAATCAGTTGCCTGTTCTACTGGGGCTTCCACCTCTGTGTTGCACTGTTATTTAGATGAAATTGAGTACTACATTCAACAAAAATGGGTACATCCACAATATTCTAGAACGTTGGTCCTGCAACTAGACAATCAGGGAACTAATCCACTGATGGGGTGGATGAATTTTCATTATCCGTGGATAAAGCGTCAAGTAGAGGCGGGGAATGGCTCGAGGAGTACGAACAACCAACTCGTCAGTCATCCTTCTATTCCAAGACGCACCGACGAAGGATCACAATCTCTTTCTGAATATTGGAACTTTGCATGCCGCATTCTCCTTTTTTCTACAACGAACATTCGTCCTCATGCTCAATCAACACCAATATTGGTTCATCGATGTGCAGCCATTTCAATATACTGTCCAGTTTCGTTGTTGGAGTGGGTCGCAGCACCACGCCGAGATGACAACGGATGGTCTCCTGGGGACGAAAGTGCGGCCACTCCAGATAATCTGGGAAAATTGCCCATGCATCGTGCATTGGAGGCTGTAGATTCTTCTTCAATATTTGACGAGGACATTGTACATCATGGAGCTGATTTTGATTGTGCGGAAGGACCTGATACTGATATAGAAGGTTCCACATCTTGCCTCCACGGCTCAGTCGAAGCTACAACTATTACGACAGCAGAGACAGCGTGTCCTAGGACGGAAGCTATACTATACAACAATCCAAAGCTAGAAAGGAACAGAGTGCAAATAGTAAACAAATTGCTAAAATGGCATCCAAGAGCGGCTACTGCTCCATTCTCTAATGGGAGACCGCCCCTAGTTCAAGCCATTGCGTATGGGGGTTCGTGGCATGGCAGTGACCCTGACAGCAATTACTTGGGAGTGCTGCAATTGCTTTGGGAATGTGCTCCTGAGAAATCGCTCGAAGCCGATCCTTTGACGGGTTTATATCCATTCATGCTGGCAGCTACTATATCTACTGGGCAAAATGATAGACACTTTGAGAAGACACATACCGATACTGTGTACAACTTGCTCAGGAAGGATCCTCAGCTCATATCTGGTGCTTTAATTGACAGCAGTGTTTCTTGATCGTCAGCAACGGGAGCATTTTGGCGGGCGAGTTTATTTGATAGGACTATTGTGTTGTGCTGAGTAAGGGTTACATACTTAAATAATAAAATCGGCATAATTTGAATAATTAATTGTCCAAAACACAAAGAAGTATCCAATTTCTTCCTCTAGGTGCTAGAGCCAGGCGATGACAGAAACAAACATATAAAAAATATCACCATGTGTTTCAGTCCACTGTGGACCCCAAGATGAAAAAAAAAACATCTCGAAGATGAGGATGAGTGTGATCGTGGTGAAGACGAATAACCCATCAGTTACAGGCATCTGATACATGTTTTCTGCTATATTGTCACTATCACTACCACTCCAAGAAGGAGCAGACAATAGAATAAGAATTTGAAATCATTTCATCCCCCCAACAAAAGACTTTATGAAAATACCACCAACAAGTGAACAAATGATCTTACAATTGAGTCGTCGGGTTTTCAACGCTTTCTTGGTGACACGGATAATGTACGAATTCCACCGTTGAGTACTCTAACGCGCCAAAATTTCACTTGACATCGATTTTCGATTTTCAAGGGGTGCTCCTCCTCTCCCTCTCCCTCTCCTGCTGATGCTGACCTTCTTTGCTCCTCCTGTCAGTCACACTGATCGTCGCGTACAACATCCCATAATATCGAAATCGATCAAGTGAGAATAGAATATACAGCATAGCATGAAGTTATTACATCTTGTAACCAGTCTTAGCCTTGTGCTCGTTGGCGGCCAAGGTCTCAGACCACCTACCGAAACATCTATGTCGGATGGTGACGATTCGCTTCTATTAGTTCATCATTCCGAGAGCGGCCATCGACATGGACTAGCACCAAATCCCCATCATCATGACGAAAAACGAATCGATGCACATCATGAGTCCTTGCATCATCGTAATTTGACAGAATCCTCATGTGGCGATGGCATTTGTAGCGAGGGTGAAGCAGTTCGTGGATGTCCTCAAGACTGTGGCAATTTGGAGCTACAAGCATCGGATGTTGGTCAACGTGGCTCCAACGGGGTCATGTTCTACGTCAAGGCGAGACGAGATATTTCGATCACATCTCTTGACTTCTACACTGGGACGCAGACGGCGAATCAGGAAGTTCAGGTGTACACACGAGCAGGCAAATATACTAACTTTGAGTTAAATGAAGATGGGTGGGAGATCGTTCATGATAGAGATTCAGTGAATCTCTTGGGCGGAAACAGACCAACCGAGTTAGGAGACTTTGATACGAGTGTGACTATATCTGAGGGTAGCTTTCAATCCTTCTTTATTTGGACACCGAAGAATCGTATTCGATATAAAATTGGCACGTCAGAGGGTGCTGGATACTCGGGAAACCAAATGATCGCTTTCTACGAAGGAGTTGGACTAACAAGCAAATTTTCTGGCTCGTACAGCGAAAATGTTCATTCTTCAAGAGTTTTCCGAGGTGTCATTAAGTAAGTTGGCATCCATTCCTTTTATGATGGTCTTCTAAATTTATTCTTCTAATCGTCCTTCGTATTGTGAAGATACGATGCTGTCTCCAGTTCCTCGTTTGGAGGCGATCCTCTTATTTCGGGTCTACAAATCACACCAAGACAGTCTTGCTTGACCCAGAACAATCAGCGTCGAGTGAAAATCGGTAAGTCACACAGTTATGTTGTACATTTGGGCACCCTTTATTCATCATGCATATTCCAATCTTATATCTTGATGTGTAATGAATAGAGATGCAAACAGACGAGTATGGCTACGAAACGTCATACACATTTCGCAAAAAAGGTGGCGGAAATCCAGTAGCCCAGGGTCCAGATGGTGGAAAGTATGAGTCATGTCGAATTTTTATGCAGGGACTATTTGTGTTGGTGAGTAATAGAATCATTCCAAATTGTTGACGCATATTTCAAGTGATAATTCAAGTCAACATTCATTTATTGTTCTAGATGTCGGCATGTATGAGTTTGAAATCAAAGGTATGTGCTTGTTGCAATTGAATGGTACTGTGAATTGATTGCTGTGACTAAATGTCATGCTGCTTCTTGAACCCTTTTTGTAATCACAGATCTCTTCAAAGATGGGCTCGAGGGAGATGGCTACTACAGCGTTTCTGTTCAAGACGAGAATGGCACATGGAAAACTCCTGTGAGAGGTAGCAAATTCGCAGCCTCAAAAACACATGTTGTTGGTGAGATAGAATCATTTCAGAATGCTGGCAAATGTATCACGTGATCATTCAACTCAATTTTCATTGATCGTTTATGTTAAGATGTGGGACAAACGGAGTCCAAAATGACAGTCCGCGATAAAGAATATTTGGAGGCACACAACAAGAGGAGAAAAGAGTGGCATGCCCGGTACAACAAAGAATACGTGCCAATTAAATGGTCTAATGGTGAGTTATCCAATCCCATAGGTGCTTCCCTGGTGACTATCTCTCAACCTACTTTTCTCTCTTCATGCCCCATAGGACTCAAGGAACATGCGATGCCATATGCCGTGAAGCTACTCGAAACATGTCAAACCGAACAGCCAAAGCACGACCCTACCAATCCATATGGAGAAAATCTCGCGAGAAACCAAGGCCCCCTCGGCCTCGACCCACAAACTGGCGTACCCGCAGTAAATTTCGGCTGGGGTCAACGTTATCCTCCTGATAACATCGTCTATAGATTCGTGGAGCGCGAGGAAGGATGGCCCTGGGCGAGTAACGCTCACTTGACGAACGTTATTTGGCGTGCGACGAAGTACGTTGGCTGCGCCGAAGTGAGTTGTTAGTTCTTTCATCTGACTTGCGTGGTCTATTTATTCCTGGTGGATTGCTCACGAATGCGCTATCCCTGCCGTCACTTGCTGTTCTCGACAATCATTGTTGATGCACAGGCCGAGAAGAGCTATGTAGTCACCAATGCGAGAAAACAGAAGGTAACACATCATTGTCGGGTCCAAGTCTGTAGATATGCCAAACCGGGCAATTGCTCGATGGCCAAATATAAGTTTGATAACGGAGTGAATGATTGGGAAACGCCCATGTTGATGGATGACAGTCCCTGCAAACCGGATTGTCCTCCTGAAGACTGCTATGATGAATGATATTTGCGACCATAACCCCATGCTTCAATGCAGTTAAAGAGATTCAACAATCTTTGTCGGTACCAGTCACCAGCAGCCAGCAGGGCGGTCTGAAATAAAGTTAGATATACCGCTATAAAGGAAGGAAATCCTCTTGGCATGACGG
Source organism: Thalassiosira hispida (assembly GCA_036939495.1). NCBI lineage: Eukaryota > Bacillariophyta > Thalassiosirophyceae > Thalassiosirales > Thalassiosiraceae > Thalassiosira > Thalassiosira hispida. The sequence continues at coordinate 10,919 of JALLAU010000312.1, read as the reverse complement.
AGAGATACATCATGCTTTAGCGGGCTGCTCATTTTTTATGTGTAACACAACGAATGTGTACAGCCCCCCAATAGAGTTTTACGGGGTAATAGTTTATGAAGTGAAAATCAATATTCTCTCTACTGCCACATAGGTATTACAGCTAGATGATAATTATAATGAAGGAGGTTGAAGGGCGAGGACTTATGATGGCTTTGAGAAAACTATGTAATCTGCCAACGCAAGAACACCTCCAGTATTGCTACTCTCTCTACTTTCCGGTGACCCAATATCGACGCCCTTCTTCAAATATCGAAGCTGCAACGTTAGGCCATCCGTTCCTCCCTCTACAAGCGAATTGCTCGCCATGCTCACTGACCCGCTTGTGCGGGTGTCAATCAACGAAGGATTCAGGATCACAGAAATGCAATTCAATTGTTGGTCCAATCCATCATTCTCGGATTTATGAAATCGGTCCGCCATTCGTTGGTACCGACCAGTAATCCCACCTTCAAATTTGACATGGTCATTTCCGACCAATCCAACCATTAGACCTCCCTCATTGGCCTTTGTCCATTTGTAGGCATTACTCGCCATACCCTCATCCCACAGAATACGCCCACTAAAGAATAAAGAGAACGACATGTCATTCTTCAGAATTCCCAATTTCTGATGAAAATCATAACTTGGACTGATGACATAATCCACATACGATTTGTAGTAGGGATTACTCGCAAACTGTGCAAATCCAGCCGGATCGCTAATGTACTTCTGAAGCCTATCACGCGGCAGGTTCGGGAACCCTCCCAGCTCTACCAACGCCAGATCTTCCGAGTCTACATTCAATGCCACGAGCGGAATGTTCAATTGTCTACAAGTTTCGAACACAGGTAAATAGTTCTCAAACGACCAACTCCATCGCTTGTCCCATTCCACACGAGACTTCATCTCTTCTGCGGATATTTTCTTTGCAATATATGCATCCAAAGCCGGTTGGAACTGAACTTGCACCTGCTCAAGACCAACGCTCATGTTACTGCCATCATTATTTGCAGCACCTAGTTTCTTCAGTCGTTGGTCATGAATACTTCGTACAAAGTCAGCCTGCAACTGATGATCTTTGGCAGAGTTGTGATGCTCTCCTAGCCACAGTGCACCTCCCCCATTTTCATTTGTATTGGTCATGGACAATACTTGATTCAGATCTGATGGTGCAATTTTCTTGAGAGATGGATCCAATTTGGCAGATGCATCGGGGAAGATTTGATAAGAAGAGAAGGATGCTGTGGTTATGTCGGTAGCATCATCTGCCGCTGCTGCTCCTGGGGATGTCCAGCTTGGTGCGGATACTATCCCTCCAAAAGTGTATGACACTGTCCTCCCAAGCATCTCGCGTCTACTGCTTTCGATAGACATGGCATTGGTCGTATCCTGAAGGTATGCGCTCACAATCACAATATGATTGATGAAAAGCGTCTTGTAGGACCACATGTTTGCGATTAAAGTATGGTGTATGTAAGGTGAGGTCAGTTATGGTGCTTTTGTCAGTGGAGAGAGGAGTGTCGTTGTTTGCCTGCCCAGAACGAAGGCTTTGCAGCCAGATATATGTCACTGATGATGGTTCGTGAGAGGAAGCCACAGCACTCTCAAAGTGAATTTACCATGGCGATCATGGCGACAATAAAAGAAACCCCATGGCCAAGTATGCCAAGCTAGGTGCATCTTCCATCTATCGATAGATGAGACGTGATGATTCAGCCCAGAAGAATTGGCAGCAGAAGCACGCAGAAGTTTCAATTCTCGGGCGGATCTTTTTTGTGGCGGGAGGAGGATGGGAGGATGATGAGAGTAAAAAGGTCTGCCCGGCGGATCTACAAGGACGGGGGCGTCCGCAAGCCGCCCTTGGATGAATGACGGACCGCCGTTATCCCTCATTTTTCTTGAGTGGCAGTTTTTGGAACAGACAATGGCGGCTGCACTGAGCACTGACCTGCACTGACCCTGGCGTTGGAAAATAAACGGGACCATATCAAGAATAACACGAGCGCAACCATTCAATAGAAGTCTAGTAGGACGTATATTTTTGCAGAATTTTTGATCATTTTCGTAAGGCAACATAAGTATGTCCACCCAAGCCCGCGGCCTGAACAATTTCATCTCCGACCTCCGCAACGCCAAAAGCAAGGAGGAGGAATCGGACCGCGTCGAGGTGGAGCTTGCGAAAATTCGCCAGAAATTTAATCCAGGCGATGCCAAGCTGGCCGCCGACGGGAGCAATCCGTCGCTGTCTTCCTATCAGCGCAAAAAATATGTGTGGAAGCTAGTTTATATTCACGTGTTGGGCTACGATGTGGACTTTGGTCATGCGGAGGTGCTGGCTCTTGTGCGGTCCAAGAAATATTCAGAAAAAACCGTGGGCTACGTGGCATTGAGCTTGTTGCTGCGTGGATCGGATCGCATTATGGGTACCATTGTGGAAACCATGAAAACAGATTTGACCACAGCTCCGAACACATCTGGGAAAAAGAAAAAGGGGGCAGTGAAAAGTGATGCAGTGCAGTGTTTGGCGTTATGTTCGTTGGCCAATATTTCGGGGTTGGAGCTCATTCAGGCCATGCACGTGGAAGTGCAGAGCGTGTTGGTAACCACAACCTCCACGGAACACGTGAAAAAGAAATCAGCCCTCTGCTTGCTGCGCCTCACGAGGACAAGTCCAAATTTAGTCTCGGGGAGGGAATTTGCTCCCCATGTTGGAAAGCTGTTGCAGGATAAACATTTGGGCGTGCTAACGAGTATCATGAGCCTGTTGAATGGGTTGGCTTCTCAACACTCGGCAGATTATGAAAGCTTGATCCCGCACGTGGTTCATAATCTCAGCCTGCTAGTCATGAAGAAACAATGTGAACGGGAATATTTGTACTATAAAACTCCCAGTCCCTGGCTTCAAATCAAACTGCTCAAATTCCTGCAGCTATATCCCAATGCCGTGGAGGGGCATGATATTGGAATGGGAGGGAATGAACACCTGGGGCAACTCATCAATGTTGTAAACCGAATCATATTTGAGACAGAGGTGTCGGAATCGATTAATAAATCCAATGCTGATCATGCCATTTTGTTTGAGGCTGTCAATTTAGTTGTGGCGTGGGGAACGACCTGTCCATCAGAAATGCTTGAGGGGGCAATGCGAATCCTTGGCAAGTTTATATCCGTTCGCGAGCCTAATATTCGCTATTTGGGATTGATGACCATGGCAAAGCTTGCGCAGATTGAGGGGACTGTGGAGGGGGCAAAGAAGCATCAGGCCACTGTTTTGGTGTCATTGAAAGATGCTGATATTAGTGTCAGGCGGCGAGCATTGGACCTATTGTTCGTGATCTGTGACACAGACAATGCAGAACGAGTTGTCGATGAACTTGTGGCGCACTTGGTTGTGGCAGATGCCAGCATACGCGAGGAGATGGTGCTCAAGATTGCCATCCTTGCAGAAAAGTATGCAACCGACTTGCGGTGGTACGTGGATACGATTCTCAAATTGATATCCATCAGCGGTGACTATGTCAGTGATTCTATTTGGCATAGAGTTGTACAGATTGTGACCAATCATCCCCAGGGAGACCTTCAGGGTTATGCGGCCGGAACTATGTTTGTGGCTGTGGGTCCCCATCGGTGTCATGAAACTACAGTGTGCGTGGCAGCCTACGTGTTGGGTGAGTTTGGCTTCCTCATTGCCGAGCGACCTGGCATGAGCGGAGAGGAGCAATTCCACGTCCTTCATCAGCATTGGTTTAATGTGAGCATGAAGACAAGGGCAATACTCATTAGCACCTACGCGAAGTTGTCCAACTTGTACGAAGAGTGCCGTCCTCTCGTGGCGCCAGTGTTTGCCCGTAGTAAGAACAGCTCCGATGTGGAAGTGCAGCAGCGATGTGCAGAATATTCATCCATGAGGGAGTCGTTCAGTCCTGAGGCTGTGGAGGATTTGCTGCGTGAGATGCCACCATTTGAGGATAGACGACGGAGTGCGCTTGAGCTGAGACTGCTTGAGAAGGAGGGTGAGAATAGTGCGGCAGTGACTAAGGCGTCCACGCCTAGTGAAGTGGAACAACAACGAGCTCTGCAGAGCGCTGAATTGTTGAATAATCCACCGATAGAAGAAGAAGAAGAAGAGGAGATGGAAACCATTGACGAGCAAGAGGATGACGAGCCAGACATGGAGGAGGAAGCTGAACATGAGCCCCAGGAGAGCCAAGAGCAAGCGTTCCAAGACCAAGCGCTTGAGGCGATGGGGGAAGAACCATCAGAAGACAAAAAGGAGGACGAGGATGTCGTTGAGAATGGTTCAGCAAATGGTTCCGCGAACCCCGTGGTGGTTGGCATACCGAAGGAGCTCATCCCTGCCATGCGGAAGGCATTTTCCAACCTGTGTACGTCTCCATCGGGTGTGCTGTTTGAGAATTCACTGCTGCAGATGGGAGTGAAGCACGAGTATGTGGGAGCTCAAGGGCGCATATCAGTGTTTTTTGGCAATCTGCATTCCTCTGCTCTTCTAAACTTCAAGGTCAAGGTTGATCAACCAGACCATCTTCGAATGCAGATGCAAGGGACACAAGATCTCCTGGATGATGGCGAGTATGATTCTGTTGGATGCACAGTAGCAACCAAGACCCAAGCCAAGTTGCTGGTTCTAGTTGAAGTCACAGCACCTTTTGATGATGCTCCATCCATGAGAATAACTTTTGAGACAGAAGAGGGGGAACGACACGATTATCCATTGCGCCTTCCACTCGTAGCAACATGTTTCATGGAACCAGTCAATCTAGACCCAGGAGCATTCATGCAGAGATGGAAGAGCCTCGAAGGTCCAGATCGTGAATGTCAAGAAGTGATGAAACTGCCACCGACTTCATCTGGAATAGATGAAGCCTACATGGATCGGGTGGCAAGTCTTCTTGTGGATGGATTGAAATTTGGTTGGTGTCAAGGTGTAGACCCAACGCCATGGACTGTGTCTGGTGCAGCAACATTTCGAACCGGGGCAAAAGATATGAATGGCAACAATATCAATGTTGGATGTTTAGTGAGGGTAGAAGCAAATCCAAAGGCCAATGCATTTAGAGTGACGACAAGAACATTGCACCCTTTATGCTCCAAGGCAATCAAAAACGTGTCACTAGTGAGCATAAAACTTGCCATGTAACAACTGGTACTGTTTGTTTGCAGTTGAATTGTCGTGGCTGCTTAGTTAGTTGGCTTATGTGTTCTGTGTGTAGATATATAATTAATAGTCGTAAGGTTTTGAGTTTCTCCACGAAGAGAGCATGGAGGGCAATGCGCACATTTAAGTTCATCAATCTATCAGGTCACAACTTGGTTATATCACAGAGAGAAAATTTATGCAGTGTTTGACACAGTGTTATGTAATCGGACTAATTAGTTACACTGAGATCCCAAGACCTCAGGCTGAGATTTCTACAGTAATACTTCATTCTCTACCAGCATATGTTTACTCTTCCTTCTTCTTCGCAAACTTCTTTCCAATCTTCCCCAGGAGACTCAACATTCTGAATCTAAAGGATGGCTTATAGGGTTGGCATTCCCGAATAGGCAAAGGCTTTCCAACTCCATAAAAATATCCAAATGCTCCACCTAGTCCGCCAGTGTTACCCTGCCGTCTATCCGCGGTGTAGAATCCAAATTCCTTGACCAATCCATCCTCATTGAAGTCCATATGAAGTGCTTCAGGAGGAAGGGTCAATACTCCATCATCCATGGTATCATCCGGCTGGGCTCCCATAAATGGAGCAGTATGCTTGGATACTGACCTACCGAAGAACCACACGCGGTTTGGTTGGATAGGATCAACAGTAAAACCAAACCAATTTGATTCAATATCGAAAGAATCCTGCAGCTTGAAGGTTCCCAAAGCTTCGAGGTATTCATCTCTGGGGATAGGACCTACGACAGCAGCTACAAACTCAAAGTCATTAGCGAGACATTTTCCATCATCCTTCGTTCCGATTCCTATTTGAGGAGAGAGAACTTCCTTGGCGCGAAGGATGAGATTCTCTGGTGTAATGGGAAAGGTTGACTCCGCATATGCTTTTTGGACATCTACTTCTCCAGGGATGAGGTTGCTGAATTGTGCAGCAGGAGCACTGAGGGCATTGGATCCTGTGGCAAAGGCGAGTAAAGCGGTGGCTACAGCTACAGCGGATGCTTTCATATTCATAGGTTTGCGATAGATAGTTTTATTTTTCAGAAGAATGAGTGTGGTTTGAGAGCGTTTGAAGACCTTCCCTTGCTTTCTTTGTCTTCTGCTGTTTCTGACGGGGATATGCGTGTTGGTGGATAGATGAGGCGAGGGTGATGCGTGGCGTTCTAGACGTGGTGGGGCGTTTGGTGTTCTGTTGGCTATCTTGGCGAAGATCCATTCGCCAACTTCATCACACCCCCAAACTTCACACAACCATTCATCATCTCTTTGACATGAAGATAAAGATAAGAATAAGAAGATAAGCGATAAGCAACTGTCCTCCTAAACAAATTGAACCATGGCCGCACCAGAACTGCACTCCAACATCCAAGCGGCACTACAATGCATCACTTCTCCATCGCCGCCGGGCATGATACAGCAAGCTCAGGCGGCGCTATTGCAATGGGAAGAGACACACACCGACGACTACGTCACAATTCTAATGTCGTTAGTTGGATTCACCTTCGACAGCAGAGATGAGAACAAGGCATCGGCGGCGGCCACCCTGCGCCTGGTCTCAGTCCTGACGCTGAAGGCAGCAATTGTACGTCGATGGAAAGACAAAGGGCGGGCTCAGAAGACATTGTTGAGTGAAGGTGTCAAAACATCAATGAGGCAATCGATGCTGAATTTGGTACTAACTGGAAAAGTTGACTGCCCAACCAATCAAACCAACTTTATCACCAATCCAAATGATATAACCAGTCAGCAGGTTGAGCTCATTCAAGACCGAGCTCTCCAAACGAATGCAGCATCTCTTTTGTCCAAGATTGCTCGTATGGATTTGCCTCTGAAATTTCACGAACTTATTCCCACATTGGTAGAAGGGGTGAAATGTTCTCATGGAGTGGTATGCCACATTCGAAAGCAGCATTTGTCACAACCAATACAGCATGTATTTCAAACCATCCTCTACAATACAATGAGTTCACTGGAGGCAATCTTGTCAGAAATATCAACACAAAGATTATTGGTTGACAAAAAGTATAGAAATTCAATTGCCTCCCAGTATTTGGGATCTATTGTGGAGAGTGGTTTGATACCTGCACTGCAAGGTCTTGAACAATTGAAAGATTTATCATCAATTGAGAAGATGGGAGGAGAACAAGGATATGAATATGCTTCCATGCTGCAGCAATATGCCACACTTACATCACGTGTAGTTTCTCACATGATGATATCCTCCTTTTCCAAATTGGTGGAGGAATCAGCAACAGCGCCATTGGTGGATCAAGTGCTTACATTGATCCACTCCTTTCTCTCTCAATGGCTCCCGGTAGTGCTGGGCGACAAAAATAATGTTGTAAACCATGCCCTGCGCAAACCGACAAGGGAGCTCCTTCACGTTCACTGTGATTTGATTGTAAATTTGCAAAGCTCTCATCCTGTAACATATGTGAAATACACGAGTCCCTTCCTTGACTTGTTTCATTCGTCGTTGATGCACATCGTGGGGGTTTCAAGAGATCGTCGTGGAAATTATAGCATTGCAAATGCCGGTACAAACATCAATATACAAAGCTCGGACCAATCGTACACCATTGCATTTTTATCTTTTCTTGCCAATGTGGTTGGAACTTCCAAGTATTCTGAATCGGACGCTGCTAAAAGCCAATTGGCAAGCTTCTTTACACCCTCGCTCATCCAATCTCTGTCACAGACCCTCCTTCAATTATTTTCGATTCACATATCCCCTGACCAAAGTCAAAGTAGACGTGACGAGGATGACGAGGACGACAATGCTGATAGAGTGCAGTGGCAAGATGACCCCGAAGGATTTTACCAATACGAAATGCAACGCTCCGATGATGTGGGATGTGCCAGTCAAAATCTGTTTCTAGCCTTGGTAGAGTCTTCTTTCTCCAACGAGGTCATATTGCCCTGGCTGATGGGGCTATTGTCAAATGTGGCATCACAGCGATTGGCTGTGGAAATAGAAGGAGACATATCTGTCGGCCTTGATTCTCGGATTATATCTTCAGCTTTGCCTCTTGGGGCTTCAGCGATGGATCTGTCACTTCAATGGGATGCAATATACACAGCAGCCGGTTTGGCGGGAAGTATGTTGGAGAGCTACCCTGGGTTCGACTTTCGGTCGTGGTTCGATGCATCCCTTGGGCATTGCTTGGGTTTATTGTTGCAGAGTGAATCTCAGCAAACCATCAAACTGCCCATTCTTCGACGACGAATGATATGGCTCCTTTCGTGCAATGCGCATCAAGTAACAATATCATCTCCACTCAATCCTCTGGGTATGGTGGCATCGGCCCTTTCGGCTCAAAATGATATTTGCGTTCGACTCACTGCAGTCCAAGCCATGGATGCATTACTCCCGCAATGCGAAGAGTCGCCATCACTCCTCCATTCTATAGTTGAAGCAACAGTTCCTGCATTATACCAGCTTACCAATGCATGCAATGAAGTTGAATCTCGATCGTCATGCCTCGAACTTCTTTCCAACCTTATAACTTATGTGGGCGTGACTGGAGGCACCATGACAAATGAAATGCTCAACCTAATCGTCACACCTCTTTCAACGATTTGGGATAATGCCACAGATCAGAACCTACTCCTGAAACGAAATGTCCTTACTATACTTTCATGCATTGCTTCATTTGTTGGGCCCGAAAGCTGCAGCGTGTTGTATCCATTGGCATTGCCCATGATCGATGATAGTTTGGCAAAGGAAGAGAATGTGTTTCTTGTTGAGGAAGCGTTGAAAATTTGGTGGACATTCCTTAGATTGTCAAAGGTCTATGATCAAATGCTGGGAAAGTTATTCATTCGTGCTGCGGAGTTGAGTAAAGATTTGGAGCATGTGATGTGAGTAGTTTCAACTTCATTGTGTCATTATTTGTTGAGATCATTGATTGATTTGTTTTTCACCTTCATTCACGTGACATTAAAGGATATTGATGAGGATTACTGAACACTACATCATTCTAGGAGAATCAAACTTCCTCAATGACCATGCCGCTACAATCCAAGCGGTACTAGGCAACATTGTTGGAGAAGTTCGTCCTCGCGGCACGGCATACATATTTTTGCTCATCGAAGCACTGCTCCGTTCATTTCCCGTTGAAGGCGGGTCATTGTTGCAAAGCTGTGGAATACTTAAACTATTCATGGAGGCATGTGCTAGTAGCTACTTTGAGGATGAGAAATGTGAACCTGATCGGGTGATTGTGTTGTATTTGACAGCGCTAGCTAGGATATTATTGCCTACTCCTTCGGCATTGCGGTCTTTGCTACCTTTGAAGCTCCCATCTGGTGCTGATTTTGGCGAGGAAGAATTTATTGAGCTGTATCTTCTCAAGTTTCAAGTTGCAGGAAACGGTGCTCATGGATTGCTATTCCAAAAGTTGTGGGCATTGCTTCTTCTTTCGTTCTACCCTCCTTGCCAACTGACATCCTGCTGCAATGCAGTTCTCGGGAAGTCGAATGTAATATTCAACAAGTCCATCTACGTGCTGAAGAATCTCGATGCCAACGGCACCAATCTTCTCTCCTACGATGTAGGATATGATGAAGAGGAAGAGACCATTGACGTTGGAGCGGCCGAAACACTAGAACAAAGAAGAAAGGTAATTGACTTTGATTGTGATGTCACTTCTTTTCCTCGCCAGCTGCGCTTCTGAAAATTACACGTATTACTCCAATATTTATTTTAGGATATTGGGGTACTCACACCACTATCCGCAACGGTTTCTGCCAAAATGAATGGTCTTCCGAATCAACTTGGACAGAAATACCAAGACTTTCTTGGCACTATTGAAAATGACACGTTGCAGCAGTTAGAAGAAGCCCTTAAGAGCAACCAAGGTTGAGAATACGAAAGCGATTTAGTTCTCTGATTACGATTAGACATTAGGATTATCAGCCATAAATTCAGCATCTACATCATCATTTCCACTGGAGTCATTTCGGTCATCAAAACAACATCTGCATCATTCATTACAATGCATGGTGGTCTCTTCTCTCTTCGGCATTTTTTGAACGTGTCCGAAGACAACTCCGTTGATCTACAATTTATTAATATGGAAGTAACTAACATGACGAAATAGCCTGATCCGAATGCCACAAAACTAGGGGGAGAGCCTCTCCATTCGTGCCATGTAAATCCCGTATACAGAATCGAGGCAGCAATGGCAATCCATGAGACAACCTCAGACAAAATCTCCACGACACAACTTGCTCTGTATCGAACTGGTCCCTTGTTTGATCTATTCCGAATCCTCCAAATTGTGTGGACGAAAACACACAGAAGAGAGAGAGAGCCTGCCATCATGAGTAATATGATCACAATTAAACCTGCCGCCACCCATGTCGCATACTGCAGATCACTCTCCATACCATCCTCTTCTCCACATATAAAGTTGTCAATTTCTATCAACTCTGTTCCAAGTATTTTCTGCAGACGATTGTTATATATCATTTCATCACCGGCTGGTTTATATGGGCGTACATGATTGCCGGCATTCAATAATATCAGTTTGTTTTCGTGTATTTTCTCGATTCGGCTTGCCTGACTGCGTGCGCAGACTCCGTATAGCCAAATATCTAGAGGTATTTGTTCTGTATGTACAGGGATAGGAGTGCCATCTAACTGGTGTTTCTGGACATCATTGGGGCCAACCGTAAGGTCACCCTATTCCGGTAATGCCGTATATCGCGCCTCTTCCTC
>JALLAU010000311.1:0-17271 GCA_036939495.1 Thalassiosira hispida | reverse complement strand
GCGAGTTGAGCGCCATATCTCAGAAGCCTTGGTTAAGACTCCTCTAGGTACGCTGGGGGAGATGGATCTCTCTGCCATCTTTTGTGCATTAGGGAGGTTGGAGTTGAAAGTTGGGAGGGGGAGAGAGTCGGTTCCATATAGAAATCGGGTCATGATGCTTCCTTGTAAGCCGTAAGGACTCACTGGGACGGGGAGAAAGGCAAAGCCTTGATCGTATAAGTCACCTATGATGTCGTCGCCGGACATGGTGATTTGTGTGCTTTTCTTTGACTTTGCTTTCTTTCCACCACTGGATCTTGCAAACTTCGATATCTCCCCGTCGCGCAAGCGCATGGCTATGTGATTTTTTTGAGCAGCCTGCGTCGTCGAGGTAGATTCGTCGTTGGAAGAGATGATGGTAAAGTCAAACCCGAATCCTGTGACTGGCGTTCGCCAGGTACGGTCTTCGAGACTATGGTCAACGGGGAAGAAGGTGTCAAAGGGTTTGTTGCGTGTGCCTTTGAGAGGGCGGATCATGTTGGATGGTTCAGTTTCGATGTCGGTTGGGGAACTGACTAACTTGAGGAGAGGCATAACTTTTTTGCAGATTGAACTAAAGCCTTTGTTGTGGCCGTTGTGCATTCTGATTTTGTTGAATTTGCAGCGGAAGAGGTGATCGCCTTTCCGGTCAAAATCGTTCTTGCAAAGTGGGCATTTGAGTGGTCCTGTGCCGGGCCATAGGTCAAGACGTAGTTTACGCTTAAGGTTGATGCTGAATAGGTCATTTTTGAGACGGTTTTCTGGGTAGATACGGCTGCAGTCGAGGAGTCCCATGCCGTACTTAGGGTCTAATAGTTCAGGGAGCATGTTGACAGAGATTGGGTCGAGGAGGTTGTGTTTTAGTATATCACGGTCAAGAGCTGCAGATGTTTTCCTGCAGCGTTCTCGGCATGTGTTGAAGGAGGCTTTGTAGAGGAAGAAATCGTTGTTGTTAGGTACAAGGGGGCTGATGCAAGTTTGAGCAATGTCGCGCCAGTAGTGTTGGAAGATGGAGAACGATTTTGACTTCGATTTCTCCCAGCCGTGGAACAGGGAACGGATTGAGGGGGCGAGCTGTACAGCTTTGTTGTTTTGTCCTGTCCAGACACCGAGTTTGCAGTATGTTAAGCAACGTTTTGTCTGAAGGGTAAATGTGGGTATGGATGAGGTTCGTGGGCTTTGCAGTCCAAGACCACCGTGTTTGGTTGAGATGGTGCTAATCATGGTGGAATGGTCGGGTAGGTTCGTGTAGCGTGTGAGTGCTGAGAGGAAGTCATTTGTCATTTTCTCGAATTCGTCAGCAATGGGGCTATGCCAGTTGGCCCAGTGCTTTGGGAGTTCGGAGGCGGCGTTGGAGAGGATGTCACTGGGGAAGAGGTGGGTAAGTCTATGGACCGTACATTGGCGGAAGATTTGGAGGGCGGTTTGGTCGTCTGAGAGGCCGCTGAGGAGCTTGGCTGCATCTTTCTTGGTGTTGTTAAGGATGTTGAGGATGAAATCTTGGCAGAATTTATCATTTCCTATGGGGACGCCGAGGATTCGGAGGCCGTTCTTTTCTTCATAGGGTAGGTAGATGTTTGTGATTGTCTTGTTGGGTGATTTAGAGATGGCATCTTGGAGAGCAATGGCAGTGATGTGGTCGTTGCCTTGATTGCGGGTATGTAGGTGTTCGGCAAAATCGAGTAAATCTGTGTTGGTGGTGGGGCAGGTGTCTGTATTGAGGGCTGTGGTGATGTCAGTTTTTTTGCGGGAGAATTTGGAGATGGCACGTTCTAGGGTGTCGGCAATTAGTAAGTCATCGCCTTGGCCTCGGGTGCGTAAGCGGTTGATTATGCTCTGGTTAGACGTGGAGGTGAGGATGCGAGTTTTGTCTGTGTTAAGGAATGCGCCAAGAGGTTCGCCGTACTCTGTAAATTTTTGTAGGAAGAATTCTACATCTTGGAGGGGCACGAGTATGTTGGTGTCATCGACATACGCAAGAGTGATGTTCACCCCACCTTTCTTGTCATCTAGTGTGTCGTTGAATAGGCGTCTAGTTTTGGCACGTTGTTCGAGGTCTATATTTATTTTGGAGAGGATGTGGTCGAGGACGATTGCAGCAAAGATGGGTGAGAGGGGGCAGCCTTGTGCAAAGCCTTCTCTAACTGGGATGTGGAACCAGGTTCCATCGTCTCTTTTGACGCAAGTTTTGCCGAAGTCTTCGTATAGGAGATCGGCGAAGTTTTCAAGTTCTGGGAACGAGTTTGAGATTACTTCACGTAGTTTTTGTCTTGAGACAGCGTTGAACATGTTCTTGATGTCTAAGGATATAAGTGCGCGGGAAGGAAGGATGTTCTTGTCGTTAGCTGATTCAGGTTCTGATATGTATTTTTCGACTCCGAGTCGGATGGTGGAAGTGATGATGTCAATGCCACCACTGACGCCAATGGCAAAGTTGGTTGGTAGTATATGGCGGGCGAAGGTGCTGCGGTACTTTGATATAATGCCGATAGCTGTTATGCGCCTAATGGCTGATGGGATACCGAGGGGTCGAAGTTTGGAGATATCTGTTTCATCTTTTTGGAGGGCCACGAGATATGTAGTGCGTAGGAGGTCCTTGATCTTGTCTCCGACTGCAGCGTTTGCGATTATTGTGAAGAATTTTGCTAGTATCTTGGCAATGGGGTGATTGGTCTTTCTTTTCTTTTTCCTTTTTTCATTGGATCGTCGGCGTGTGAGGCGGAGAAAGATGTCGAGGGAGTCCACCTGGAGTCCTGGTGCTTTGCCTTTTTTTAGTTTGTTGAGGATTGTCATCATTTCACTAGGTGAGAATACGATTTTCTTTCTATTGGAGGCAGTGGATCTTGTATTGACTTGGGGTTTGTTTGTGGGTTTGATTTCATAGTTCAGGCTTGGTGGGAAGAGGTTTTGTAGGATGGTGATGTTGGTGTCATTTATTGTAGCTATTGGTGTGTTTTTGGTGATGCGGGCATTTGCTGTCTTGAAGTTGTCATTGTCTGCTGCGATTTGGGCTGATGCCATTGTGGTAGGTGGGTTTGTGCGGAATTCCTGAGCAGATTTGCTTTTGATGGTGCGGGAGTCATTGTATAGTGTTCGAAGTTGACCGGATCTGAATAGGCGGATACGGTGTAGGATGGTTTGGCGGGTGGTGTCTTTTGCGTTGCGGAGTTCTGGTGGTGGGAGTGGGGCAAGTATGAGTTGCTCGAAGATAAAAGGGAGAGTCCAGATGGGGTTTTTGTCATATTCTTGTTTGCAACGGAGGTTTGGGTCCTTGGATGCGTCAGATGCCTTGACACAACAATTTAGGAGATCCTCGAAGGCGTCGAGCACCTCGTCTTCAAGTTCCCATCTTATCTTAGTGATGAGTGATTGTCGGAAGGTTGGCTCTGTTACTTCATGTTGTTGTAGCCAGAGGAGGCCGTCGGTCCAGTAGTTATTAAGTATGTGTTCAACAGGGGGGTATATGAGGCTGCTCACAATGTCAAAGTTAGTTTCACTTCTTTTTTCTATGTGTTTTTCTAAATGTGCTTTCAAATCTGACTCTCTGACACAGGTATAGGTTTCACACTCACGACACAGGAATACGTCGCTCTCAATTAGTTGCTTGTCTGTTAGCTTGTAGAGTTCGGTAAGGTGACAACTTGTTAGGTGGTCACGTGTTTGAAATGCTGTAGTCCATCCAGTTGGCTTGTCTGCGTGTTCATTTTGGGTGCATGTTGTGTATGGACAGTAGTATTTGTCTTTGTCGTTGTCGTCGTTGTTCACACCGATGGGGCCGTGCCACATAGTACATTGTCTTGGAACCAGGTCATCACGTCATTAGGCGTGGGTGTAGTGTTTAGGATGGCGAAGAGGTCGGCGTTGCGGGAGGGAGGGCACTGACGTTTGACAAATTCGATGATGTCACTGGTGGCCATTCGCTCTGCATTTGTGTTGGTGTCAAGGAAGTAGATAAACGGCATGTCGTTGGGATTCATGACTTTTGTTGGGACGTGCTTTCCATAGAATTTCTCAGCAGAGATGGCTATATTGAGGGTTGTGAGGGTGGAGGGAGACATGGTCTCAATAAAACAGGCATTTGGGAGGATAGAGTCGGAAGGCTGTTCTTCGTATCTGCCAAGGGTGATGCCTTTGATGGAGGCGAGATCAAAGGGGATTGCTTGAAGGGTGGCTTTAACTTCTGTTTTCGTGAGGAAGCATGGGATGGAAATGGCTAGAACGTTGGCAGACATGTCGAATGGGCATTTGCTGTCTTCATCAATGTCAAGAGTGCGTTTGCTTGATCGGCGGTTAGTTTCAGGAGCAAGTACTGTGCCAAATTGGACTATGGTCTCTTGGCTTAGACCTTCGCCATAGGGCTCGTCGTCGCTGTTGATGTCGAGGCTCATATCAACCTGGGATGCATTATCTTGGATTTGTGTGACATCTTCGTGGGTGGAGTGGAGGTTATCGGTTGTAGCTGTCCCGTGTCGAGCTGGGAAGAGGTTTTCTACGATCACAGCAGTTTCGATGTCGATTGTGTCTATTGGTGTGTCGTGGGCATTTGCCATCTCAAAGATGTTTGTCTGGTTGAGATTTGGGGGGCCTACAGGTTGTGGTAGTGTGATTTCGCTGATGATTTTGTGGATGTTTTCGTAGGTTGTCAATTCGGTGGAATTGATGAGTTTTTGGCACTGGGGGATAAGATGGGGGCGTGTATGGAGAAAGAGGCATTGACTTGTGGGTGTGGTGATTGCAAAGCGGTGAAGGAAGAGTATATCATCGTCTGATTCGTGGTGGATGTGTACTCGTTGGGTGTGGCTGTTGTTGCGGGAAGAGCGGCCTCGGTCACGCATCCAGGTGTGGCAAGGGATGCGCCATGGCTCAACGTTGCTGGCATCTAGGGGCATTGTCATGTGGATTCCTCTGCGAATGGAATCGTGGTCGGTGTACTGTGCGCCCCAATACTTCTGGATTTCCTGGAAGGCAGCTTCGGTTGTTGCATGTGAAGTTTGGTGGTTGTTGGTGACTCCAAATGTCCAGAAAGCAGAGTTAGTTTGGCCGTCGTGCCCCTCATAGACATCAACTCCTCGGCCTGCGCCTATGCCAAAGAGGACACAGTAGCATGATTTTTTGTTGTATTGGCCGCTTCCATAGAGGTTGTCCAGGTGTGCGGCCATGCTGGAGCGGTTGTGTACATTGTCGGTTGCAGGTGTTCTGCCGACGAGAGCTGAGTTGTTGTTGATAGGGATTAGTTGAGGGTTGATTTCGTAGAGTTCGTTGCGGTAGAATTCTCCGTCTTTGCATCTGACGGTGCCAACATTCTTGAGGATCATGTAGATGCCAAAGTCGCTGTTATCTTTGGTGAGGTAGTTTGGTGCGAGCCCGTAGCAGTATTCGATTTTGTTGATGATGTCCATGATGTCACGCTTTGTTAGGTTCATGAAGGAGGGGTTGATGTTATCGATCTTGAAGACGTATGTGCTTGTCTTGGTTCTGTTGGAAAGTAAGGCACATTTCTGGACAAGTGGCTTGGTATCGCCTTCACCAAATGGTATAATGGAGGATTTTAGTATGTGGCCAAATGCTGTTAGTCGGTGTGGGATGTGGGTGTTGGGGTCAAGTGAGGCTTCGTAGAGTGCTTTGGATGCTTCTTCACCGGCAGTATCATTAGAGGTGGCAATGCCCATGATGCGCTTGGGGTTTCGGTTGGGCTTTGCTTTGGGAGGGTTCTTGCGATTAGGGGTCTTGTTATCTTCGGCTGGGAAGTCATAAAGGCCTAGGACTCTTGCTTGGGCCCAAATGTCATTGGCAAGGGTGTCTAGCATGGGTGTAGGGGTCGGGCTCAAGTTGATGAGTTGCTTGATGAAGTCTTGGAGAATGGTGTGTCCTCCCATAATATCACGACTTGAGCGGCACTGGGGGTCTAGTTCGGCAACAATACCTGTGACAAATTGGGCACGTGAGTTAACTTCAGGTACACGAAAGGTGATGGCTGACATAAAAGCAGGGAGTGTATCATCCTCATCCCAACTTTGATATTCGCGGGTGCGGGTGATTCCTTGCCAGTGGCATAGGATTGATTCATTCGATATTCCTTTGATGATTAGAGAACCTTTGATATTATTATTACTATTTTTACTATCTTCAATGGTGTCGGAGACTTCAAAGTTTTGGACAGAACCAGTGCTACGGGTGTATACATTTGTAGCAATGGTGGCTATCTTCTTGGGGGATACATCGGGGTAGCTTGTCTTCTTCCTTGCTTCTTCAATGTTAATGATGTACTTGATAAAGATGCCATCTCCTGTTAGGTTGGTAATGGCAGAGGAGTTGATGCTGGTTGAATGTGGAGGAGCAGTGCCGGCAAGGCCTGCGATGGAGGTGCGAAGTTGTGCGTTGCTGGGGTTCTTGTTTTTGGTATGGCGTCGATTGATGACTTCTCTCCACGGTTCCTTGGTGGTCTTGGTGAAACTTGATGCGGCAAAGCCTTGGCCGGTAGGTATGCCTGATCGTCGTAAGTTCTCGAGGTCTTGTTGACTGATGGAATCGCTGATGGTACTGGAGGTTGAAGTGTGGGCCTGGCTATCATACTCTTCATATCAAACTCCCTTTGCTTGCTTTGTGTATGTATCACTCTCCGCATCATGCCATGCTAGTACCTGCTAGTACCTACTTAAGGTACATTACGCATTACGGTACTCTTACATAACTCTTCTTTATTTGCAATTTGCAATTCCCAACTGATGTTCCAAATAATTTTCCGCCGCACACCGTTATTTAGCAATGCCTTACCAGTCTAATTCAGGCCGCGTTGTGGAAGAGTCATATGATAATTCCGATGGCCCCATCACCGGACGCCTTCTGCCTGGCGACTCCAATATCAATGTTGGGTCTTCCAACTCGGCCAGGGGAGAGGGGACAACTACACAAGAATTAGCCGCCAAGCTTCGCTTCCTAAACTGTGGTGCATGCCTCTTCATCCTACTATTTTACTCTCTCCCGATATTCTTGAACCCAATTCGGCTGACATTGCTAGTCGCCTCTCCAGTGAAATTGATTTTAGAGTTGATTGTGGGTGTATTGGCATTGTTTATTCTCCTGGTCGAGGCACGCATCCCAATCCTGGGTGAGCAGGTGTTAATACTCATGAGAGGGGTTGCATTTGGCAGGTTTCAGTGTCTTGATCTGGATGTGGCAAGAGGTAGGGTTTTAGCCTTGGTGATTGTGGGATCGTCCATGACGATGATCAATTACTTGTCCCACAATGGAGTTCCACCCAGCAAAAGTAGTGGTGACGAACCTACCTCTGATGAATTATATATCCCATCAGCCAACATTACAGATTTTGGAACTGATGATACAAGTGCAAGTGATGTCTCTGCCTCCTCATTGTTCATGATCATCATTCAATGCACTATCTTCTCTCCGTCGATATTGATCGTTTTGACTCTGACGGCATATACTTTGTATGTTGTACATATTTTTCCAGAGTATTCAGAAGCGAGGGCATACTCAATTCAAGATGGATCCAGTACATCAACAACACCCGCAACAGCCTCGTCAGGTCCATCTTGGGCAAGCCACGTTGGTGAGGGCAATGGATATCAGACTGTTGACGCTTAGTGAATGAACAGCGATACAATTTTCCATAGGTTGAAATAGGAGGGTTGGATTATGCCGTAAAAAGCTGTTACATTGGATAGTGAAGTGTAATTTGATTTCCCCTGTGACGAGCAATGGTTACTCGAATCCCCTCTCCTGCCAGAGTCTACTTACAATCACCATAAAATTGATAATCATGTCAAAATGATAAAATAAATGAATAATGAAATCAATAACTTTTGCCGTCGTTGCAAAATCCAATCATCCACCATTAGAAATGAAGGGCGAATACTACGAGTTCAGCGCCTAAAGCAAAGACACAACTCCTATTTCGTCCATTACAGCTACAGACACATTGTTCCCACAACAAAGCATCTTAAGAAGAACGACGTTTCAACACCCACAACTCCAACAAACTCCATTCCTCCCCCGGATAATTCCTCTGCTCCAATTCGCTCATCCTCCTATGACGGGTGGCCCTGCTACCCACAAAGTCCAGATATTTCAGTAGGATCTTTTTGGTATCATCAGCCTTTTCGAGTGCAAATGGATTGAGAAAGTTGACCAAAATGAACCCCTCATTCTTTTCCTCATCGCCGCCATCCGCGAAAGCTTTGATGATCCCATCGATGGTTTCTAAATCCAGGTACACCAATGCGGCAGTAGAGAGGAGGATGTCTGCATCGCCCATGACCTTCTTTACCTGCTCAAACTCGGGAGTTGACCGTTCATTCAAGTTTGTGCAAATGGTATCATCGTACAACCCTGCACTCTTGCCATACGCCAATGCCGGTGCAGAAATATCAATACCAGTAACATTCACGGGAATGCGACGGGGGGCCTGAATAGTTTGACACTTCGTCTCATCCGACCAATTTTCCCGTATGGCATCATAAGTCATGCCATGAATTGTTGCCATGGTGGTGTTACCGAAACAGGAACACAAATCGACGAAATTAAGTTCCTCGCCTTGCCCCGCGGGGAATCCAGCAGCTGCGGCAGACTTGCTTAGAGACTTTCCATGCGCAGTCAACTTCTTTGCCCATGGGAGGATGTGGGCGTCGAACATTTGTCGGTTGAAGTCGTCGCTTACGTAGTCGAGCGCGTCGAGAATACGAGTTTTGTACGGCACTGGGGTAGACTCAACATAGATGTCATCGAAGTGTTGTTTCTTCTCATCGGTTTTAACGCCTGTATTGGACATGGTGGATAGGGTTGGTGTGGCTCTAGAGGGGATGGAACGATAAAAAGTGGGAAGTCGGAATGGAAGTGGGAAAAGGAAAAGATCCGATCATTTGGGTCGGGCGATGGACAGACAAAAGATGTCAATAAAGAAAGATCCATCACGTAAATAATAAATTTCACACACACAGAATCACGTCATTAACAATTAATCAAGCCAGGCTTCTCGAATTATGATCACGTATTAAGTCACGTGTGCTACCTTCGTCACGGATCTTAAGAGATCCTGGCAATGACAACCTCCCACTCCCACTCCCCAACCAATCGCCTCCTCCGTAGTAAGAGCGCCACACTTCCCAATATATCGTACCCCACATCACCATCATGGCTGGCTCCTCAGAAACCGCTGACTCCGAACCACCCGCCTCAGCCTCGGCCGCGGCGCCCGAGGTGGACGAAAAGCTATACTCCCGTCAGCTCTACGTCATGGGCCACGAGGCCCAACGCAGAATGATGGCCAGTCGTGCCGTCCTCATCGGTGTCTCCGGATTAGGCGTGGAGGTTGCCAAGAATATCATACTCGCGGGTATTTCCTCGGTGACGCTATGCGATCCGGAAGTTCCCAATAGCTTTGATTTGGGTGGGAATTTTTACCTGGGGGAGGGCGATTTGAATAAATGCGATGAGGGCGATGATGATAAGAAGGGGCGTGCCGAATTGTGTTGTGATCAGTTGTCCGAGCTCAATGAGTATGTCAAGGTGGACGTTGCTGCCAACGTTTCGTCATTGCGGGATGAAGCGGGATTGCTCAGCCTTGTCGACGGAGCGTCTGTCGTGGTCATTACCGTCCCGTTGTCCACGTCGATACTGTGCGCCATGAACGACAAGTGTCGGGCTTCGGCCAGCAAAACTTGCTTCATTTTCGCACTCGCCACGGGTGTGTTTAGCACCATATTCTGCGACTTTGGCGATTCCTTCGTGGTCAGTGATAAGGATGGGGAGAATCCGGCTACTTCGCAGGTGGAGAATGTTTTGACAAGCAATCCGGCAGTCGTGAAGGTATTGGAGGATCAGGGACGGCATGGATTGGAGACGGGGGATCATGTTACCTTCTCGAAGGTCAAGGGATTGGATGGTCTATTGACAGCGGATGGGGGATCTACCACGTACGAGGTCAAGGTCACCGGACCATATACGTTTGAACTCCCCGGCGTCGATGCCTCAGGATGTTCGGAGCCGGCCATGCAGGGGTATATCACCCAGGTCAAGACGCCCACGACCATGTCGTTCAAACCGTACAGGGAGGCATTGGAAAATCATGGAGAGCTAATGATGAGCGACTTCGCCAAATTTGACCGTCCGCCTCTTTTACACTTGGCATACCGCGCATTGACCTCCTATGCCGAGGCACATGATATGGAATATCCCAAGCCGGGGGACATGGCCGCTGCCAAGGAAGTTTGGGAATTGGCCAAATCGTTGGATGCTGATAAGATATTGGAAAATAACCCGGAAGCGGCCGAGCGCATCGTGTTGCATCTGGCATCGGGATCGCGTTCTGTCCTTTCTCCCATGTGCGCCACTTTAGGTGGCATTGTGGGACAGGAGGTTCTCAAGGCATGCAGCGGCAAGTTCACCCCCATCAATGGCTTCTTCTACTTTGACGCCGATGAATGCCTTCCCGAGGCGCCCCTGTCGGATGTTGCACCCTCTGGCACGTCCCGTTACGACTCTACCATTGCCGTGTTTGGCAAGGAAGCCCAACAGAAGCTACTTGACCTAAACTACTTCATTGTCGGAGCTGGAGCCATTGGCTGTGAAATGCTCAAGAATTGGGCCTTAATGGGCGTGGCGTGCGGCGAAAACGGAAAGATCCATATCACGGATATGGATCGTATCGAAAAGTCAAACCTAAGCCGACAGTTCCTATTTAGGAATAAGGACATCAATGAATTCAAGAGCGACACGGCCGCGAAGGCTGCGGTGGATATGAACTCAAGCATGAATATTGTGCCGTATAAGGAAAAGGTGGGAGCAGACACGGAGGGTTTATTCGGGGATGACTTTTACGATAAGTTGAATGGTGTCTGTACAGCTCTTGACAATGTTGAGGCACGGTTGTACGTTGATCAGCGCTGTCTCTTCTACCAACTACCCATGCTTGAGAGCGGTACCCTCGGTACCAAGGGGAATACCCAGGTGGTCATCCCGAACGTTACTGAGAACTACGGCGCCACACGTGATCCTCCGGAAAAGAGCATCCCAGTATGTACGCTCAAGAACTTTCCCAACCAGATCCAACACACGTTGCAGTGGGCGCGGGATTACTTCGAGGGTGAGTTCAAGCAGAGTGGCGAGGATGTTAACTCCTATCTGACCACTCCAGACTACGCCTCGTCGATTTCTGGTCATTCCAAGCTTGAGACAGTCATGTCCATACGCAAGACGCTGGTAGACGAACGTCCCGTTAGCTTTGAGGACTGTGTAGTCTGGGCACGTCTCAAGTTCGAAACCCTCTTCAACAATCATATTCGACAGCTCCTACACAACTTTCCGGAGGATCAGGTAACATCAAGCGGAACGCAATTTTGGTCGGGAAGTAAACGCTGTCCCAAGCCGCTAGTGTTTGATCTCAATGACAAGTGCGAGGATGCGGCGATGCGCAATCACTTTGATTTTATTGTTGCTGCGGCCAATTTGCGTGCACACATGTTTGGCATCAACGGACGGACCGATGAGGAATACTTTCTCGAGGTGTTGCGGAATGTCATTGTGCCTGACTTCGCTCCACAGGAGGGTGTCAAGATTGCGGCCAATGAAGCGGAGGCGAAGGAATCGGAGAATGCAGCAGCTTCTGCGGGTGGAATGGAAGAGCCGGACTTGGACAACATCCTCGCGAACCTTCCCCAACCGGGAGCGTTGGCGGGGTTCAAGCTAAACCCCATCGAGTTCGATAAGGATGTGGACGATCATATGCTTTTTGTGACGGCGTGCTCGAACTTACGTGCTCTGAACTACTCGATCCCCACCGAGGACACTCACCGCTCGCGTGCGATTGCCGGCCGGATCATCCCCGCCATTGCCACCACGACCGCATTGGTCGCGGGCCTCATCTGCCTGGAGTTGTACAAGATTATTGGCACGCCGCAGAAGGATTTGAAGATTGAAGCGTACAAGAATGGGTTTGTTAACTTGGCGATTCCCTTCATGACGCTCAGCGAACCCACGCCCCCCGCCACAACGAAGGCTGTGGTCAAAGGCAAGGAATGGGATTGGACCGCGTGGGACAGCCTGGACATGAACATGGGCGACATCACCCTAAAGGAATTCATCCAATATTTCGAGACGGAGTACAACCTTGACGTGTCCATGATCAGCAGCGGTGTTTCAATCTTGTTCTCGTTCTTTGGTAAGTTAATTCATTGTGGCAGTGGTTGATATGGGGATGGGCTTTCCTGCGGTCCCAGATTGGCTGATGGCTGTGGTTTTACGTGTAGAGAGAGGAGAGAGAGCGCCATGACAATGACCTTTCCCATAAACGTTTGCAGTAACCGCTGAGCTCATGGAGCGAATTTAACTTCCTTGGATGTCCGAGCGTTCTCTCTACTCTCTCTCTGCATTATTTCTATCCCTCTCGCATTGCTGGCTATGGCTGTGTGTTTTTGCCCTGTAATCATATTCTCTAACAATGTTTGTTCTCATTCCTCCGCAACTCACCTAAACCAATCAACAGCGAACAAAAAGAAGCTGGCAGAACGTATGAAGATGAAAATGTCGGAGGTTGTGGCCAGTGTCACGAAGAAGGAACTCCCGGCCAATCAGCTCTTTATCACCTTTGAGATTATTGCTAACGACTTGGAGACTGACGAGGAGGTTGAATTGCCGTATGTCAAGTACCGTTTCCGTTGAGGAGTGAGCGTGGATGGTTTGGGGTTGAAGCACGGAAGTAGCTTTGCATAGGAAATTGTATTACATAGAGCATCAAACATAGAGCATCAAATCAATGTAGAGGAATACCACCACTCCATCATGATGTGTTTCAGCAAGACTCAATACCATTATTGAGCCACTGTTTTGAATGAAAAAGAAACCAAACAACTTTGTTCTGGAGGTCTTTTTGTTCCAGTAAGAATTGCCTGAAAATTCAGTACACATTGAGGCTCTTCTCTCCTTTTACCTGTTGAATATCTGTAGGAACTTTCACTGATGAGTTCTTCCCTCACTCTCATGCGATATGTAAAATGATTCACTTTCTAAATTTATGAACTTATTCTACTATGCCAAATGGCTCGAAACACAACATGAACATGTGCAAATCAGGGGCAAATGAGCAACGCCGAGTTGATTAACAGTGGATTCCCTCTTGGCGATTGAGTCATGGTGGTCTTTTTGATGTGTTATGTCCCGCAGGAAACATCCTCGAACGAATGCTCTCGGTTTGCGAATGATAATTGCATGATAGCTTCTATTGCAATTCTTGTTGACTGTTGTTATTGGATTAGGTTTGTGCTGAAATCATGATCTTCAAAGCTTCAGTGAATTCTTGTCTTCTTAGACAATTTTCGATATCAATAGAATTCGAAGTCGTTATCGCTGTCTTAATACTAACAAATCAGTGTGACGCTCTGTATCGCTGCAACTCTATGTGACACCTAAAATGTATTAATAATACATCTGTGTTGCCATAGTGATGCTCAAGGTAGGTATGATATTGTAAATTGATGTCTGTAAGTCCATGAACTTGATGTAGTGCATAAGTAAATGTATGCATCTGAGGCAGTAATGCTCAAGCATATGCCGTTATAACCTCGGCGCCTGATCCCCGCACCAGCATGACATTATCAATTCCATGACAAGCTTTATTAACAAACTCAAAATAGGTCTCTGCGCACTGGTTCTTGCGAATAAAAGGGAGGTTCACAGCAACCAAATTGGCATCACCGCTGTATCTCCTCATTGCCCCGTTCAGCATCGATGCAGTATCAATGGGCGAACTGCTGTCATTGATTTGATTGGACACATCATTGGATGGTGAGGACTGTTCTTGTTCTTTGGATGGCACACATTCTTCCCTAGCTTCGGATGCAAACACCTCCCCCAATGTCATATTGTGCGTGTTAATCCCATCTTTCCGTAAGGATGCAATAGGGTTACTACTTTTCGTGCTCAAGTCAAGCCTGGGTGCAACATCGTTCCTATCCCTCATGTACTCAGCAATATCAGTCCCAGCCAAATCTACCACAGTAACTTCAGCTTGTATTCTCACTCGTTCAAGATGATCTACTACTGCATCATGTAGCTTTTCTGGATTTTCCTTTCTATTAGTGACAGCAGCAAATAACCTGAGTTTAGCACCAAGCCTCAGTCGGTGTCGGCGATCCTTCTTCTTCATCCCATTTTCTTTATTAATCCCCGCCCAGACCGGATGCCTAGATAGCAAAAAAGGAAGGAGTAGGAGCAAGCCTCCATCATGAACAATCCACCAAACATCAATGGTCCCTCGCTCAGGCATGAGTGCACTATTGCTGGGATAATTCTGGCAGCCTTTAAAGAGAATCACTGCCTTTCCGAGGTTCAGTATTGCATTAATGGTGCGCAGATATTCTTCGGCCCTGATTTTGTCCTGCTCATATGCAATTGAATTCTTCATACTGTTGTCAGTATTCCTTGAGGAATCTTCCTCAAAGGCCAAGAACGAAGGAAGAGATAATAAGATTGTATTTGGGCTTAGAGGGCCAAGACCGGTGTGGATGACAGCGGACGATACTGCCTCGAAAAATTGTCCGTCGGTTGTAGAGCATTCAGCAAATCCAGTCATTCCTTCTACTTTCATTTGAAACATCAATAATGCTTTTGAGCGTTGAATGAGCTTAATAGTGTCGAAGTGGTCAATCCCCCTGCTTAAACTCTGGCTTTCCTCTTCGTTCTGCCACCGACCCATTGTAGGAGATTGTGCAGGTGCAAGGCAGGATGCCCCAGTTATCTCTGACAATATTGAGGCATCCTCTGCACTAGCTTCAGCGCAGATATCATCAACGCCAGATGCCACAGACGCTGCTTTTGACGCTTGGGAGCGATCAATGATTGAAATCACGACGTTAATCCCCTTTCCGGTGTGCTGAAGCTGTGCTGCAACACTCATTAAATGCCCATTTGTAGGATTTCCATGATAGTCAACGTCCATTATCGTGAGTAGCTGAGGGCGCCAATTCTTTGCATGAATTTCTGAATTGGGCTGGAAGTGCAACCATTCATCTTTGCTGTCTACATTTCCACTCGAATCGCTGTCATTAGAAGGATATGCTCTCAAATGCTGCCCCTCCTCTGAAAATGTCACCTCCGTTGGAAAGGAAGCTGTACTCGCAGCTGATTTGGCTAAGGAATTGAGGGCTGAAGATATTATGTTGTACCTAGCAACGCAGAGCAATGTGATGTATTGAGAAACACAATTGAATTTCAGTGAAACACAAGATGAATTGCACGAACTGCCGTATGTTTGAAGACTCACCTCACAGCATTACCTAACGTTCCCCATTTAATACCACTTTTTGACAACCGCCGAGCTTTTTTTATATATCCATGCATTAATAGAAACGCAAGCAGTGATATGAATGTTCCTACTGAAGAGATGAGAAAGGATAGCCCCAAGCACCAAACAAACCCAACAAAGCTAACGCTCCAATGAAAAAATCGGAAAGTAGGTCGAAATCCTGGCGGTTTCACAAAGCCCGAGATGCAAGTGGAGGCATTAACTCCTGCATACATGAGCAGATAAAATATTGTTGCATACGGTGAAACCTTGTCAAGATTGCCTCCAAGCGTGGGCAAGGCCACTAACAATGCAGTAAACCATAGTGCCTTAGTGGGTCGATCTCCCTCGCGATCCCGTCGCAAGAACGCCAGAAAGGGAAGGACGTCATCCGTGCTCATTTCAGAGATTAGATTGGGCGCAGTTGTAAAACTTCCCAGTATCAGTCCAAAGCAGGAGACTACTACTCCAACACGAACTATTAGTTCATGCGGAAATGACACAGAAGCAGTCACAAATTTATCCACCTTTAGGGTCCGATTGCTTATGGTCATCCCGAACAGCCAACAGACTGTCAAATAAACAATGGTACACGTTATGATAGCCCAAAAGGTGCCCTTTGGTATACTATGTGATGGATTCTTCAAATGGAGACTCTTTGACATACCCGCCATCATTCCAGTAACGCAAGGGTAAATTAACGCCAGGCAAGAAAAGAAGTTTGGCACTTCCTGTGCAGGGAATGATATATGGTTGAATGAACGAATCGAAGGGTAAATCAAGCAAACACGAAAAATCAATGCAACGTACTCCAGTGTAGGGATCAGGCTCGTATCGCGGCCATACATTTTCCATGAAAGCTCGATCATATGATTGTAAGTTTCCCTCATTCAATCCCATGGCAAAGAGCATCCTACGATGGTGCTTTGTGAGCATCAATAATATTATTGTGAGCATTTGATATTTCAATATGTAAATGAAAACAAAACAATGATCCTCTCAACAAGCACTCACCATATAATACTCGTGAAAGTCACACACAAGAAAATATTGGAGAATAACGTCACGTATTTCGTCGCATGAACACAGCCAGCTAAGCACACCACGAACACAATTGCCATGATCTGAGCATCCCACCGGAAAACATGCCCGGAGAATCCATACCCCCATCGTGCATAATACGCTCGTATAGAATGCTGCAGAGCTTCCACAGCTCCTAGGACGAACATGCTACATGATAAAGTGTTACCAACATAATACAACAAGCCCAATGAACAGCCAATGTCGGCACCCAATGTCCGTGATATAATGTAGTATGGGCCCGAACTACTTGCGATTTGGCCATTGGTAACAATCGCCGAGAGTGATGACCATGTGAAGAGCGTGGAGGCTGAACTAACCAGGATCAGAAGTGTAGTGAAGAGACATCCTGCCTGGGAGGTTATGTGTGTGAGACGGAGGAAGAGGATTACGCCGAGGATGGATTGTAGACAGGGGAAGTAGACGCCGTGGAGGGTGTCTAGATGCCCAGTTTGCGGCGATGGCGTCGTTGTTGTTGGCAGCACTGCCATGTTTTGATCTATGCGGTTATTAGGCTACGAGTGGCGGCTGCTGGCGGTGGCGGCAGTGTAGTGAAGTTGGAGTTGGAGGGGTGGTCATCATCATGGATCAGATCAATGGCAATGGTCATTGGTCATCTTCCTGGGTTTGTAGGTTCGTGATTGCTGTCTAGCGTGGGAATTCATAATAAGATTCACCCTCTAGAAAATGGGGAGTATCCCGGGCGCGCGGGGGCTGGCGCGCAGCGCGTCTTGAATATTGGGCCTGTTCATTGTTTCCCTCTATCCGTATGGCTGACTCTCATCATAATATCTCCTGTGTCAATGACAAAACTTGCTCACAAACATTAGCTGACCAATCGCAAATCATTAGCATTCACCAGCAAAACACCAGATCGG
>JALLAU010000310.1:0-30824 GCA_036939495.1 Thalassiosira hispida | reverse complement strand
TGCTGTGTTATTCAATCACACATTTAGATGGGCGAATCATACAAATATGCTACCTCATTATCTCCCTTCGATAGAAGGTTATTCTGCCTACCCTTCCAGAAAAAACATCCAAGTTTATACTCTTTGTGTATAACTCTACGGTTATTATACTCTTTTAAGAGATTGGCTCTCTGTTTTTCTGAACAGTGAGAAGCAGTGAAGCTTCGTGAAGTAGCAGACATTGGGAACTGTGTATTCACCACTCCTCATTGACTCAAATATCAATACAATCTACAGTCAAGACTATCGGAGAAGGATTTTTTTCTGGCAGTTCACTCTTATCCGTTGAAACTCCAGGTGGTTTTGAAGAGTGGGCTTTCGACTGCAGTTCATTGAGAAACATTGTCATTCCCCACCAATACCTTGTGAGGATAAATACACATAATCGGTGTGCCTTTTTGCAATACGAGAAGCATGCATGAATCCTTTCACAATATCAAGTAGCATCATTTCAGGGGAGGAATATTTAGGTCGATCCCTTTGAGAGTATCAGTGCTCACTCACAAAATGCACAGTTTCGAAAATATATGATGACATTTTCTAAATCTAAATGAGATATTTATCTCAAGAGCTGCAGAGGTCACATCACCGACAGTTTGGTTGGCACAGCCTTCATGCCCGTCAAGTTATTTGACTTTTACACCATGCCTTCTGCAAAATCCTCCTTTCTTTGCAGAATTACTATATCGTACCCTCCATAATATTTGCAAGTCCATGCCTTTTTTTTGCACCATGCCTTTTGCAAACTCCTCCTCGAACGGTTAGGTTGGTACATCCTTCACAACTGCAAGTTGGTATCTTTGCTCCATGTCTTGTACATACTCCTCCTGAACGGACAATATTGGTACATCCCTCATGACTGCAAGTTGGTCTCTTTGCTCCATGTCTTCCACAGACTCCTCCTGAACGGACACTATTGGTGCATCCCTCATGAATGCAAGTTTGTCGCTTTGCACCATGCATAGCAAACTCCTGCTTGAACGGAACTGTTGGTACATCCAGCAACAGAGCACATCCGACGTACTTGCTTTCGGGCTGCTCCATCGACACTGGATTTTTTCTCTGCCGAGGTCGAAGCTTTCCGTTTCTTCTCACGGGCAGACCTGCGGGTCGGGGACG
Source organism: Thalassiosira hispida (assembly GCA_036939495.1). Lineage (NCBI taxonomy): Eukaryota > Bacillariophyta > Thalassiosirophyceae > Thalassiosirales > Thalassiosiraceae > Thalassiosira > Thalassiosira hispida. The sequence continues at coordinate 29,666 of JALLAU010000310.1, read as the reverse complement.
CTGTAGGTAGTGTTGAATTGCCACACACAGCTGGCCCCTCATTTGATCTTCGAACTTTTGTCGCCAAGCGAAGAGACTTGCGACGTTGACTTTGGACCTCAGCCGCCGACGTCGACGACGCCTCCAACTTCTCACACTCCTCTTTTGTTCTTAGACGTTGCGCAGTACGGCTAGATCTGTAAATCAAGGCACCTAATTCCTCGTCGTCAATTGGGTGAAGTGCCATGGTAGAGATGGAGATGCTGGCAGCACATCTCGAGATCTCGAGTCGCTAAAAGGAAGACGCGCTCACTACAATACAATATCACCCAAACGAGATCCAAAGAACTTATGTAGCCAGCTGTAAGTAGCCAGCCATAAATCTACCCATCTATCCTCGCTCCAGAGGGCACCCTGACAGGTTGGTCCTACGACATAATTTAACCATGGTCATATCAGACGATGCCCACCACCTGGCACTTGCCATTGCTCCGAAAATTAGTGCCTCCCTCTCAATCATCGGTTCCTCCTTCATCATTCGTGATGTGTTTAAGAATTGGCGAACTAATAAACGTCAACGATCGATCATTTTACGTAATCAACAACACCATCGCTTAACCGCTACATCTCGCGCGCCTTCTCCAAGAACCGCATCGTAGCCACACAGTTACAGCCACAGATCACATCCAATCTCTTACTGATGAAAATGAAGCAGCTAATGCAACCAAGCCCAGAAGTGTAATTTCTTTTTCACTCCAGCTTGCTTTGTTGCTCTCGTCCCAACTTCAAGCGCTTCTGCGGAGAGAGTCTTCAGCCAAATCAAGTTTATCATCGAGACGGGGGTATCCGTCCTTGAAGAAACTCTCGAGACCCCTGTGATGGAACGTGCCAATAATTATGATTGATTGGTACCACATGTTTCTTTTGCATATGATGATTAAATAAAGTAAAGAAGTCACTCAGCTATCAAATTTCTCTCATTCCGTGTGTTAACTAGGTACTTCTACTCAAGGTTTATTTTTGTAAAAACTTTGTAAACTTTGTAAATTTATAGTGCTCAAATGCCATATTTACAAAATTGTAAGTTAGCCCAGCCCTACCCGGGTCCTCTGAACTGTCTGCTCTGAAGACCCCCCTCTTCCCGCCAAAAATTAAGCAGCAATCCGGCCCGCCCCCGGCGCCGGCCCCCGGCCCGCCCGAAACGGAAGCGGAAGCCGAAAAGCTGGGCACCTGAACACTGAACATCTTCATCTCATAACCACAACATTCACGTACCACCAGATGAGCAACCAAACTACACCAAACCATCATAATATCATGCCCTTTACCTGGTTCGGTGGCAGCAGTCATCTTTCCTCTGCTGAATCTTCCACCGTCGGACGACATGCAAGGAAGGTATCCTTGTCATCCTCGTCGCTGGGCGGCCAACCTGCAAGGCTAGCGGACGTTCGGGCTAAGGCAAGAAACCTGCATGCAACTGATTTTATTTGTCTTCGACTAGAATCCTTAAACTCATAATATCATATCAATGATGATGTGTATGCACAATATCCAGACTAAATCATCTTACCTTCGTAAAGAAATGGCACAATCCGGAGAGCTATCCATAAGCATAAGCCGCGGGAGATCTACACACTCCAATCCCACGACCACTCGGAAACAAGCCATTGTTGCTGTCGAGCCCGACTCGGACTATTCCGAGCAAGATAGGAGGATAGATCAGGGATTACTCGATGCTAGCCGAGAGGCACAAAATCAAGTCCTTACTGAGACTCCGAATAATAATAAGTCATGGTGGACATCTGCATTCTCGTCTGCTCCTGCTTCTCCTCTTCCTCCCCAAGCCCCCAGTACTAACAATATTGCCGCTAGCTACACTAATTCTGGCAGTCTAGGAACTGAAGCCAAACCCGACTCTGCAATAACAGCCAAACATCGACGCACTGTGAGCTACAACAAAACATATCGTGTGCCTTGAGACCATGAACCTCCAGAGAGACAGAGTCAGTTTTGAATCTTGTACTAATGCCGAAATTGTGTTGTACACTTCTTGTTTGCTAATATGTATCTAGGAATGACTAATCAATACTTATTACCTTGAATTTCGTTTAATTGTGTATGCCCATTAGGCATGTCGTCATGTATTCATCTTTATTCATAATCCTTTCTACACTATGGACGATTAAGCGATACTATTACCTTGAACTGTATGAACTATAATGTGTACCTAGACCCATTAGAGCCAAGGTTCAGACCTACGATAATAATTCAGTTTCAAATACCTTTACTACCATTTACATGTGAATTGATTATTTTGTCCTTGGAGATTATTTAATCATCTACTTCTTCTCCTCATCACTAGGCAAACAATTCTCCAAAACAACCTTCTTCATAACACCATACGGTGCCGTCCGTCCCGTCCACAATTCGAACTGTCCCACTCCCTGTTCCCATAACATCTCCGATCCACGTACTACATCACATCCCTTGTCGGTAGCTTGGAGTAGAAGTGGAGTGTTGTACGGTTTGTAATTGACATCAAATACGATGGGAAGTGAGATGCTGCCATCTTTTGCAAGCATCCATTCGGGGAGTTGGAATTCCGCAGCTGCGGGGAGGGTACTAATGACTACCTTGACACTACTGACATTGTTTTGGGAGAGTATCGCCCCAAGCGAATCCTTGGCATATTGATCATTCTCCAAACTAGTTGCAACAACACCTCCAAATTCCTTGGCAAGATCCATTGCCTTCTCGGGAGTACGGTTAAAGTAAATACGGTCCAACCCCAACTTGGACGCTGCATAGGCGGCAGCCCGTGCCGTACCCCCTCCACCAAGAATCAGAGCATACTGCTTACCACCTTCGTTAACATCATCCCCAATCCTACGCTGCAACGGATTATAAATCCCCCTCCAATCGGTATTCTCCCCAATCAAAACCCTCGTACCACGCTTGTCCTTCTTCACAATGACAGTATTCACACTGACAATCTCCTTCGCCGCATCCGTCAACACATCGACATAAGGAATAATATTCTGCTTATGCGGGATGGTCACGGAGCATCCGCCAAAGTTATCATCGTTCCATATAGGTCCTTCGATGAATTCCTCCACTGTCTCGACATCGGCACGGGTATACGTATGTGGAAGTTTGACAGCGACAAATGCGCTACCCTGCATTTGTGGACTGACAGAGTAGGCAATGTTATGTCCCAATATGGCATATCGTTCCGTGGGTATTTGCCCCAGTAACAATCGACCCGTCATAATTTCCGCAGCGGATAATTGACCGGGGGCTGCCTTGGAGGGTAACGTTTCATGAGTCACGGGAGTGAAGCGTGGGTTAAGTATACGTGAATACGACCCATCTTCACCGAGGATTAATCCAATGTTGGGTATTTCGGGGGAGTCCAATTTGGATGCCGCGAGGGAGGCCTTGTACGCCAGTTGATCCTCTTCGTTATCGTTGGAAGTAATGCTTAGGACGACCTTGGCACCGTGGGCACGATTGTCCATACGACATTGCCGGTAGAGTTGAATGGCCTCGTCCATGGATACTTGTTCAGGGACAACATGATGACTTCCCAATATCAATGATGTGTATCTCTTTTTCGACTTGGCCAACAGCTTGTCCGTCAAATCTGCATCCCAGGCACTCTCAACATCCAATACTTCCGCAGCACTGCGTAACCCTAGCTCCAACAATTCAAACATTTGTTGAATGCCCGCCTCGTCATCGGGCCATGTCCCCGCCTGATGAGCCGTGCGTACCGTGTACACAATGGGAAGAGCATCGTCGATGATACCCGATCCGGCAAAGGGTAGGGCAGGTGCACGTTGCGCATGCGGACGACACAGCGCACGCAAACGTTGCTGTTGGTACAGGATATCAAACCTTGGATCCTTCTCCTCCTTGCAATCTTCCTCACTGCCATCACTCTCACTTTTATCATCAGTATTCATTGCCAAATAATCCTTGGCGCTCTCCAACAAATCAACACGATACTCCATACTATCCACATCCGCACACATTTGCTCCACATACGGCGCCGCCATTTCCACCTTTGGAAAAGAGAGGCTTAGAAAGAATGTATTGAGACCCATCATCAAGTCGGCATTGTTGTTTGGGACTTCGTTGGATGTAGCACCGACGATTGGCGGGGGGAGGAGTGCTCGGGCTGTGATGCGTTGGAGTTCCCATTCCATGTCGGACCACGAGGATGATGTTGACGATGATGAATCAGAAGAAGATGATTCCTTATTCAAGGTGCCCTCATCTTTGATGCATAGTTCATAATCGGAAAAGGGAATCAATACCTCCTTTTCAATCATGTTCTTTCTTTCCTTGGCCTCGTCACTCATACCACCATCCTCTTTGTCCTCAGGCTGGACATTGACATATACACTCAACAAACCCTCCTCCTCGTACAATTGTTTCGCCACAGATCCCAAAGCACGAATCAAATCAATCTCGTATTCCTTGGCATTGTACCCGTCCGTGGAGTGGAATGCAGCATGGTTAAAGTCGAGGACGATTACTCCAGAAGTTAGGGAGAGTGTTTTGGCACGGATTAGTTCACGAATGAGGGCAGCGTCGAGTACGAATGGTCCTTCTTCGTCTAGGCCTAGTGCCGAGAGGGAGATTCCTGCCACTGCCTCTTTTTGCGTTTCATCTATATCAAGATCAAGATCATCATCGTTGTCACCACCTAACAATCCCACGCCCTGGCTTCGTTCCAACACTTCCATAGTGCTTGCCATCCGTTGCGGATTATTCCCCACCAATGCCCCGCTTAGCGATAAGGCCAAGCGTTGTAATTCATTATTTTGGGGTGTGGAGGATAGACCAATTAGGACTATTGGTTTGTTGTAATTTTCATATTGATGGGTGGCCTCTTTGGTGTCAGATTTGGTAGGAGCGGAGGTGGATGATGCTGATAGCGAGGTCTCAGCGAGGAACGGCATTCGTCTTCTTGCATTGCTTGAAGAATAGGATGAATCCTCTGCCAAGGCTGCTCCGCCAACGATGCATGATGGAGGCATGACGAATGCGGTGCATGTTACCGAGGATATGCTGAGGCAGAGGAGGGCAAGTAGAGCTACTGCCATGCTGATTGAGCCGTTGGTCCAGCATTGTCGATGGATCCTCATTGTGGTATGCTGTGGTGTGCTTTCTATTCTCTTTTTGCTTTGCTTCTTTGGCTTTGGATAGGAGCCAAGTTTTGCCATGGTCGGCGTCGGCGTTTTAGATTTATCCAAAAGAAACAACAGCGACTAATTAAGCGACTGCACGTATTTGAAAGGTACATACGTAATTAGGTGCTAATAATGCGCAGATCGCAGATCATTATTTTTCATCTACTCTATCGCTTGCGTCGCTAATTTATTTATTTAAGCGAGTGTTGTTTCTTAGAAGTCCCTAGCCTACACGTGGAGCAAGATGCTGTGACATCAGTGATGGCAGAGCGCGCCAAAACCAAAAATGGTTAGGTACCTAAGGTACCTACCTAGGTAGCCTAGGTAGATACTGTGCGTATTGTATCTAAAAAAATGGCCGCCTCTTGGCTCTTGCTCTTGCCTTGGCCAATCCAACGCATTCTCCACATATCTGGCACAGAGATTCTGTAGAGAGTGGCGGAGTCTAACATTTTGCAGTAATATTAGTAATAGAAATAGAATAGAAGCGCTTACTTACGAGATGCCGCCGTCCCAGAGAATATTCATGTCGACACTTCTAATGTTGGCAGCCTCAGCTGCCATATGTATTGTCATTGGTGCCGACGCCTTTACAACATCAACTCCCAGTAACAGTAACTTTGATGTGTTGCATTCCATCGGAAGACGAAATAAAGTATGGCTTTCGGCCAGACCAACGAAAAACCACCAAGCTGCATCAGTAGCACCATCACTAGATGAAAAAGAAGCAAAACAGGATAAAGAAGAACCAGCCATCACCCAGCGTTTTCTAGAACTAACCCAAAATCCAAATGTTGCCATCGTAATCGATGTCGAGAATGTACGTGGCAAGACCAACTTTGAATTAGACCATGCCGATTTTCTCGATAGGGTAATGGTATGGACATCGTTGAGGAATTATGCAGCGGGCAGGACGATTGCGGTGGTCGATCATGGGAGCAAGAGCACTGCCCATTTACTCCATCACGGACATATTGATGGCAATGGTGAGGAGGTAGAGGGAGCAGCATTGTGTGTGGCATTTGCAGGACCGCATGTCAAGGCAGACGATATCATTGCACGAGATGTAAGATGGTTGCTATCCTCATCATCGTCAGATTCTATCACAAACACTACTCAACATGTAGTAGTGATCACCGCCGATCAGGAATTGGCATGGAGATGTCGTAGTGCCACGTATCGCCCCTCCAAACATGGTGGTGATGGTACAAAAGAAGAAGAAGTGAAGGCGAATTCTGTATTAAGGAGCTTTTCCACTGATGAGATTAATGAATCAAAAGGAGGAGGAGGGAATGGCAAGCAAGGGAAGAAGAAGGATAGAGCTAAACAATCACGAGCTGCAAGAAAAAGACAATATTTGGAAAGTCAAGAGAAGGAGCAAAGTGACGAAGGAGATTCTGAGGAGGAGCAAGCAGATGATACAAACGCAACAAACACTGTGACGTCAGTAAACACTATCGAAGAACAAAGCAGTGATAATATCGCTGTCCCAACAGTGGAGGTAATCGCACCACAACGATTCCTCGAAGATCTAGAACAAGCTCTACTCGAATGGTTGCAGCTTCAACAACAAGCACAGCACTCTACTTCCCCAAAACAACTTGGCAACAACAAACAAGATTCACCATCCACAATATCAATCAACAACATACCAATACCCACACCAGTAACCACACTCCAAAATCTATTTCAATTACGTGGGCAAATCCTAACAGTAGAATCTGCATTGAGAAAGAAGTGTTCCTTGCAGAAACGACATACGTTAACGGGTGAATTACGCAAGTGCAAGGAGGAATGGAAAGAGATGCTTTCCTCACTTGATGCCATTGATAATTTTGATGGCGAAGAAGTAGTAGTGGGTGGGAACAGCAACAACAAGCAATCATTGGCATCCTCATTAGCATGGTCTCTATCCTCCACCATTTCCTCCTGGGAAAATGTCGGCAATGCTACCACCTTGCCATTGACACCCTTGCCATCCTCCCCATCCACCGTTGCAGCATCCTCATTACTGAATTCGTGGGAACAACTGACGCCCAAGGAGCAAGAGAAGCTATTGATGAGATGGGGAAAACGTCGGGGACGACAGGGTACGAGGAGGGAAAAGACGGAGGATCGAATTGTGTTGGCGGAACGATTGCGTCGACAGTTGGAATTGATATTGGGTTCAAATAGTAACGACGAAGAACCGACGAGGACTGCTAGTACTAATAATGAGGACAAACAAGCAAATAAAAAGGATGTAGATGGAGGAAGTAGGGAGAAGAAGACGCCGCTTTCAACGGTGTATGCAGGCTATATCAATGACATGCTGTGTGCTAGTAATTGATCAACTGAGAGGTGTATCTCTTAACTTTTCACCAAAAATTAAATGTTTGTTGATACAATACTACAAAGTGCTGACGATATGCCTGTCCACTCACTAGATATGTCGTCGCTGCCCTCCCGACACTGAACTGTGTTTGTATTGTGTATCACGATGCCTTTCTACCAGCCTCTGCACAAAAACAATGATCGCGTTAAGCATCTCAGTCAATATCAAGTAGCGCATGGTTACTTTGAGGCGATCATCTTTGTTTTACTGATAATAATCGAGTCCAACCGTACTTGCAGCAAAAGGCAGGAATATCTATATTTATATATACCTTGTCGAAGTGCACAGGTAGCAGGAGGGTTCTTTCGCCCCAGTACAGTGATGGACCGGCAATATTAACCACAGAAAACACGTTTTAGGAGATCTAAGAAGAACAATATCACCACTTTCCACAATTTAGACTTGACCACAAATCCCAAGTTTTCCCACTTCTGATAAAAAATAGCCTCCAGCATAGTTCTCGATTAATCATTCTCTTGCGCTGGCTGCTATCCAGAGTTACAAATTGCCCCAAGGGCACGATCACCAATAATACGAATAACTGTTGGGTCTCCAATATGAACAGCATCCATGTGTGCAGTCCAACAGGATTTGAAACCAGACGAACAATCCAGGAGTCCTACCCTCCTCATATTAAATGGAAGCTCAACTGAAAAAAAGTCTATGGTGCTCTTGACAAAGTCAAACTTATTTGCAGCGGCCATAATGGCCCTTCCTGTACTCGTGAAGAAGCGCACGGTACTTCTTGTCCGAGGCAAACTTTCTAGATATCTTCCATGTCGCTGATCGTGTTGAGCATGTTGTGTACTGGAGGCATCTGGCACCTTTTGAATTTGGAAAGTTTGGATCGTCAGGTTGTGGTCTTTCCTCCACAAAATCACCCCATGTATATGGAATCTTCTCCGGCAGTTTGGATCCCCCTGCCAATCGATTCCGGGAATGTTATCCCCTAACTCAGTATGGTGAATTAAAAAATCAAGTAAGATGACCAATACGTCAACCAACATGCCGTATCATCTGATCCAGCACCACAACTTGATGATCGTCGCCTCTGAAACATCCGAAATATGGATGCTGTGTCTGGATAAACAGTTCCAATATAGCAACCACCATCATACGATTCTACGCTGCTCCTCTGGAAACGACACGAAGATACAAACCACAAAAACCATAAATGGGATGCATTTCACCAACACCATTACCCATGTTATCCACCCCTCGCACGTACTCTTCCACCGATTGGCTATCGGTATGCCGGAATGGTTCACAGTAACTATCTTGTGTATGGAACATGCACCATCTGCAATTGACAGCAGTAACCATTGCGTGAACAGATGATGATGATGAATTCAAATTCATATATGGTATACCAATATCTATAAATTTATTCGGTAGCGGTTTCGCCACAATGATGCATGTACTGCCGCCGATGGATTGTGGGTAGATTGTCCCGACTACGACGACACCGCACCTGGTGAGAATATTTCATCTTGGATATATTATTCTGGTAGGAATAGTAAATTAGGAAGAGGATGTGAAAGAATGGATTATTGCGTGTGCGTTTCACCCTCGGGGTGTTAGCGCGACAAGGAGGAGGAGGGAAGTTGTGTAGTTATTGTCCACTTTTCTGGTTTAAGCGTCTTCATCTTATCAGATCTTTTGCCAAAATTGCGACAAGACGCCAATGGCAATCGCAAAGCCAGAAGAGAAAATCCTCTAGAGACTCCTCCTGAAGCTCAATCAACTTGAATGCTGCAGCTAGCGGCAGACGTGTACCATACCATATGGTAGCGCCTCGGGCAGCGCACGCTCTCAGCTCTCAGCTCTCAAGTCTCCTCAGCCTCTCTCAGCTCTGCTTGAAGCAAAAAGCAAATCGTTGCTTGAAGCAAAATCATGAGAACTCGATATCGTACAAGCGCAACTGAGCCTCAGCCTCTGTTCTTGGTGGTTCTAGAAGATATGGGCATCTGTCACTGATATCCAGCGATGATATCACGTCATTCCTCTGTAGTATATACCATAGTTTCTCGCCAAGATACCTTTAATTTCGGACATGAGCTTTGACAGCGTCCAGGTCCTCCTCCCTCACAATTTTTTTACAGAAGAAACGTCAAACGTCGCCATCGATGTAAAAAGCGCACGCCACAGCCGGCACAGCCTGCCATCACAGCGCTTTGTTCATTATTATTCATGAATGCATGCTGATCGAATCAAGAAGTTCAAGTACCCTATCCATATCCACAAAGACCTCGCTCTTGGAACTTGGAATGCAACGCTCATAAAATAATCTCATCCATAAAGCAGCGCAGGCACCAGAGAAGCACAACTAACAATATTATGGGACCTAATAATAATAACCAATGCGAGAACAAACCTCTTCGCGACAAGCCACGCACCTCGAGCTACGGCGGCACCTCCCTCCGCGATGCCGCCCGCAATGATAATAATAATGGTCGCAATAATAGTCGAAGTCCACCATCGTCATCAGACCCTCTGTCCATCTCGACTCACTCCCACTCACACTATAGTGAGGGTAACTTAAGAAGACACGCACCAGGAGAAAATGATCATAGTGATCGAAGGTCATCGATATTGGCACTCCTAGCCGGCGGTTTGCCCTCTCATACTCAACGTCGTCAATCAGTCGTTCTTGCTCCCCCTTCTTCCGATCTTCCGCCTGGAACGCCTCTACTGGGCTCGTCGAGATTATTCGCCAACACCCTAAACGCCGACATGAAATTACGACGAAGGAAGAGCCTACCCCCCGCCGATAAAACCCCAGAAGAAGAAAACGGCTATGGCAATGAGGATGACGATTATGAACCGGGCTATTCGGAAGAGAATAGTACACTCGAAACCATGGCATCCACTGTCGCTGAAGCACATACCCTCAAGGAAATCGAGGATGAGTATAACACAAAAACTCGTACTACGTTTTACAATGATGCAATGACATTTGCTGAGGGTACCATTCCCCAATCGATTGTCATTGCCACGGTAATTGGTATTGTCTGCGGCGTTGTGGCGTACCTGTATTACTTTGTACTGGATACTTTGTTGGTATTGATATGGGATGTCATGCCAGAAGCTTTTGTCGTGGACAAGTGGCCAGAGCATTTGTATGTCCTTTGGATCCCGCTAGTTAGTTTCAGCCTGAGCGTATGTTGTGGGCTCTCCATTTATTACCTGGGCGAGCCTGGGGATTTGGCGTACACCATCAAGTGTGTCCACGAGAAGGGATACAAGGCACCTCATCATATTGCACCCATGGTAGCCTCCAGTCTCTTTTCCATACTGGCAGGTTCCTCTCTAGGCCCAGAGGCGCCGTTGGTGGCAATTTGTGCTGCCACGGCGGGTATCATATCAAAGAATGTATTCAAGCAGAAGAACACGAATGTCATTAGGAAGCATACCTTCATGGGCATGTCTGGTGCACTGTCGGCATTCTTTGGTGTTCCTTTGGGTGGGAGTTTGTTCGCATTGGAGGTAACGTCAAGGTTTGGAGTGGAGTACTTTGAGCACTTGATCGAGGCAATCTTCGCCGGTGAGATATGTGTGACGGTATTCCGAAGTTTAGCCGGATTGCCCCTCGCACAGATTTGGGCCAATGAGAACACGCCAACGGTATTGGAGTCGGACCCTTACATGATCATGTTAGGCATTGCTATAGGGTTGCTTGGGGCTGGACTTGCCTACCTGTGGGCCAACTTCCACTGGAGATTGATGGCATTCTTCAAGATGTTGGGACTTTTGGATGATGACAACATATACGCCGTGCCCAGAGTCTTGCTCGGGGGCACGGGTGTTGTCCTTATTGGCATGCTCGTGCCTCAGACCATGTTCTGGGGTGAGTTTGAATTCCCAGTCCTTGCAACTCTATCCCATGCATCTCGTCTACCTCACGTATGGCCTACCGCTGGACTTATTGGATTCGAAATGAATTCCTGCATGAACTGTCTCATCGTCGGTTTCAGCAAGTTGTTGGCCATATCCTTCACGGTCGCGGGTGGCTACCGTGGAGGCTACATCTTTCCTTTTTTCACGGCCGGTGCGGCCTTTGGACGCGCCCTTTGCTTTGCATTTCCAAAGCTAAATCCGGCCATTGCTACCCTATGCTTTGCTGCTGGCATTAATGTTGCCATTACGAGGACTGCACTTGCAACCTCGTTGATTCTGGCCTTCCTCTCTGGTGAACAATTGGCACTACCGGCCGTGTTGGCGGCCTCCATCGCTAGTTTGTTTGCCACTGGATACATGCCCTTCATCAAGTCTCAGATTGCTCGTAGTGACATTGACTTTAGTCTCTACTATCGAAGGAACCGAGAACAGTCAGGCCTTGAGTAAAATTTACGTTTCGGAGGGAATGTGATTGAAGTATTGACAGCCTATCTGGGGTAAAGGGTGTCAAGATTGTACAGAATGTTTGAGTAAATTAGGAACCGACAACGGATCTTGAGCAAGACGGCAAAAGGTTTCTAAATTTACTAACATGTGACAATCATATTATGTTGTTTGTACAAAATCAAGACGTCAAATGTCACAATTCATCTTCATTGCTGGAGAACAGAGTCAGGGGCACCGCACGAGCAGCGCCCCACCACCTTCCGCCACACAATTTAACATGTGCATGGATCGACCAGCGCAAACCTAGGCTGCATAGATGCATCTGGCACAAACATGCACATTCACTTCGTGTCTCCCGACATGAATCTTCGCCAAAGTATTATATTTGACAAGAGACAGAGTCAGTAAGATATACAAGATATACCTAGCCAGCACAAGATACAAGCATCTGTATCTGGGTAAAATATCTCAAGTAGATACTACATATATTTAACTGCAGAAAGTTTAACCGAATGTCGAAACGGAACAAAAACACTTCCCTCATACTTCTCACACCTTATCTGTACAGAACATTCTCGTAAACCTCTCATTGATTGATGTTCTAGGCACACACGTCTTTGAAATGTTTTTTTAGAACAGAAATAACGTATACTGAAACACCTGAAGCTCAGGGAACATTTGTATGCTTGTCAAGAACCCAAAGCTCACCATCTTCATAGTCTTCGCACTTTCCACCGTTGGCACTCCCTCCCATGACAGCTGCGGAATACGTAATAGTGCCAACCGTTGTATCAACCAAAGTCTGGGTTTCCTTTGGTTGATACGTCGCGTTAACTGCTAGTGGTACGTCTCCATCAATCAACTGAGTGATATCGCCGTTAACTTCAAGTAGCAGCGAGGTCAAGGTGGCATCCAAATCACCCGTATTCGTGACAGCAGTAGCGATGGAGAGAGGCTGGTATAGTGATGCATCCTGATTGTCGCTTTTGAATCCAAAAATTTGAATAGATCCAATCTTGTCCGAAAGTAAAAGGGTCTTGCTGCACGAGGAGTGGAATTTGATGTACTGGAGTTTCGTTGTCATGGTGCCATCAGCGTAGACCCAGATCTCAAGATCCGAAGGGAATTGAGAACCGTCACTAACGTCAAATGTGCTACCGACAACCACACCCTGATGGAACTTCGGCTCAGAGATAGCGATCCTGTTCTGCCCCTCTGTGGGAGGCCCGCCGTTATAGTCAACGCAGGTGTACTTGTCGGTATCTAGGGCAGTATCAGTTTGGTCGCACTTGCCTCCATTGTACTTGAAAGTCATCTTCTTTGGGCGGCCACCGCATTCTTCGTTCGGGTCGAATCCTGCGGGAGGGAAAGGCCCGGGAGTGGCTTCAACGCTTAATTCGCAGTTTTCGACGGTAGGCGCGGTCGTTGGGGTCTGTGCCGAACATTAAAGTGCATATAATATAAAAAAACAGACGTAGTGAGTAAGCACATCCTCATATCAAGTATGAACAATTCATTTCAGACGTAACAGTAAGTACTTACCGGAGTAGGCGCTCCAGTCACCGTGATTGTGACTGTTGCTGTGTCACACATGTCCGGGTTCCAACGACCGATGATCCTATCCCCCTGCCCACCGACATAGCAAGCCTTGTAAGTGCAAAATTGATCTCCGTCATCGATAGAATCCCAATCGGGTGTGTACACGACAACGCAACCATTGCCACCGCACCCGGAAACTTCACACATCCCATTAGTCGGCTGTTCCGTGATTTCAACCAGCTCGAGTTTCTCCCCAAATGTGAACTCGTCGTTGTCAATGACATTAACAGTAACAGGGGTCCCGATCGCGTAAACATAGCTAGTTTCGTCATTATTTGCCACGGGACTTTCGGGAGGTACGAGACCAGGAGTAAGATTACAAAGAACGTCATCTTCCAGGGCTGGCGGGGGCGCTGCGTCAGCGCAATCCTCGGCTGCAACGAGTTTCCTGCCCACCCGCTTGGCGGCACAAAGAAGAAGGAGACACGTCGGGTTCGGCGATGTTAATCCCTGGTCGGGGACTGTGCCTCCTCCTCGGACTCCCCACGACGGGTTGGCGGCAGCGGTACCGCAAGCGATCAAGGCATTTTCGAGGAGCTCTACCGCCGTTGCCTTGGCTGTCGCACAGGGATCATGTCCATCCCCGCCCCAATCACCCATCGAAGGTTCGGGTCCGGTGACAGTCTCCTGGGTGTTACGAAGAAGGCTGGCGATGGCGATATCCGTACCCCAGGCGGAGGCGAGGAGGCTAATGGCGAGAGTGGACGGCTTCATGATTGTTTCTTCTTGTCTGCTCGAATAGGATTGGATGGGATGGAACTTGGATGGGATGGAACAACAAAAAAATATGGAACCAAAATAATGGAACGCGACTCTTGAATTTGAATCAAAAAAGCCAACGCGGTCGTAGGGGTGGGTCAACGGCAGTCGGCATCAAGTTCAATTCATCTGGGAAGTATCGCTCAACAATATTCTATCTCAATCAGGATCTCAATGATATGATGATAACTAATTCCTCTGTGTAAGAGTTGTATGTTCCTCGCAGAATACGATTGTTTCTTTCTTGATTTATCTAACTTCGTACACTATATCTTAATTCCTCCTTCCGATCGCCGACTTAAAAAGGGTCAACGGTATGGGCTTAAAATAAACTGGACTATGTACGCGGATTCGTAGTGTTTTGATTCTATGTTGAGACCCGATATCGTACATAGGAATCCGTAGGATACCTCAAAGAGTAGTCGAACTCTTTGATCTTGCTGGGTGCTGGCTATACCGCATTACTCGAGTAGGGTAGGTACAGAATTAGTTAGGTTGGGATAGACACAGAAGCTCTGATAACACTCATGATTTAGTTTACCGAATGACTCGTTGATCTTTATTGTTCATCACCATTGCTGGTGCTGCATTGTACATGCTAAATAAGTTTATCAGACCCACGATGGGATAGTATTGCTCTAACTACGAGCCAGGAAGTCTACGGGCGCGGCAATGTTGCCGCCTTGGTCGAGCACGACGCTTCGTTGTTGTGCCGACACCCGTTACGAACAGACCCGACTATCCCATGTGTGGACTAGTTCTCGGCCCTGAGTTGAGGGCACCGTGCGAGGCGTGAGGACGACCCGTCCAATCGCTGTAGCGAATCCAACGATTGGATATACCTGGCCGCGAGTGCCTAGGTATTGCAGGGCATTGTCGATTTTGTCGTCGATTGCCAATAATAATATTCTATGATAGGATAACAATATTCTATGATAGAATAATATATTTTACCCGGGTGCGGCTACGTTGCCGCCTTGGTCGAGTACGACGTTGCCGTCGTGCCGACGCCCGTTTGAACTAGTCAACACGTTGTGTTGTAACATAATGCCTATGATTAAACGATTTATTCATTTGTACCATTATTGTTTAATCTAGTTGTTACAATGTAGTAATGAGAGGACAGGCAATTACTAGGGGTACGATACTAATACTATCGACGATACGAGAAATATCCCTGCCATCCTCTAGTGCTTTCACGAACTAAACCATATTGAAAGCACACCAAAACCCCCACTATGAAGCGACGCGTTTGATCAACGCCAGCTGAACGAAATTCCCTTGTTTCTCGACAAGGAACCTGCAGTCGAGCATACCATGCAGACTCCAGGCGAAGGGGAGCGACAAGGCGGCAAGTTTTGGCCGTGAAAGCTTGCTTACAATTTACAATCCCCTCAACTCGGCTCGCGTGATGCCGTTAACGTAACACTTAAATCATCATTCGCAGTAGCGTGCAAAACGTTGGGCCCTTTTGTGGGCTGAAGTTTTTCTCAAGTTTGACAAAGTTGGACAAGAGATAATGCCAGCCAAAATTGTGGTCATGCAGACACTACGAGGTTAGCTACCTTTACTTAGTATCAGCAGATGGCTACTCTAACTTGAACTGTGAGACAACTTCCCCAACTGACAGGTACAAGTCCACGACTACTTAAAAGAAAGAATGACCCACAAACAGGCCTAAATGACGTCGGCCTGGGTGATTTTGGATTCAATTGCAGTAGATATGTACCTTTGGCGTTAGTCTACCATGGATGACTCGTCATCTCCACGTCCATCCACCATAGTGAGAATCCGGTAAATTGGTTGAGCCGACTTTTCAGTCCCTGTTCAGACCGCGATATCTCTGTGACCACTTCTCCAGAGAGCAAGACGAAATATGCTACGATATTCTAAATTGAACGTAGAATACCGTAGAATATTTCGTCTTGCTCTCTGGAGAAGTGGTCACGGAGATATCGCAATTTCAAAATAGTTGGTGGTCTTGATGAGCGTGTTCAGCGGGTTTTGTACAGGCTGGTTTTGTGTATCGTAGCTACCTGCCAACACACAAAGAATATTCACCGATTTTCTAGTTGTGGATGGGCGTGATAGCATTATGTGTATGATGTATATGCGCTGGCCGCAGAGATAAAAATCAATTGGTTGAATCCAAGGACTAGATTGAGTGTGAGTACTGATATCCTCCTCCTGCTGTCCACAAAGATATTGTGCATGGTAATGGTTAATGGTGAATCTTAAGGTTAATAAAGACAGTAATTACTGAGTAATTACTCAGTAATTACTGGTCAGGGTTATTTGCTGCCCTGTTTGTACTGCACTTCAGTAAATACTATCTCAATTTCAGTAATTACTTTTGTTACTGAGTAATTACTGTGCTACCCAGTAACGGAGACCAAATATCTGTTACTGCTAAGAAAGTATTTTGCAACATAGATGAACAGCTTAGTTGGGAATGTCGGCGACATGTCGGCGACATGTCGCCGTCAACGACATATTGCCAGATTCTGAGCCGACAAGCGTTTTTGGCCGACACGAATCTAGCTGCCGACACAGGAATCCGTNTGCCAGATTCCGAGCCGACAAGCGTTTTTGGCCGACACGAATCTAGCTGCCGACACAGGAATCCGTGTCGGCAACAGCCGACATGGCTAACTTAGACATAGCTACTACGACAAGCTAGCTAACGCTAAGAAAGCCGCACGTGTACCTAACAACTACTAGCTAACAGGCGTGGCACGTGCACGACCGTTTATTTTAGCAAGCGGCTCGCAACTCGAAACGAACTCGCAATACAATTGATCGACCTCAATTGCGTCCTCATCCCCCAGTAGCTAATGCATTATCCAACCTCTCCCAACTCCACACACTATGCCATCCTCCTCCTCCTCCTCTGATATTGATGCCATCTGCTAGAGATTCTGTTGCATCCGTGCGAAAAAAAGGTAAGCCGCAAATTTCCATTATTTGGCCATCCACATTTTTTTCAATCACCTCTCTCACTATTCATTGAACCTTCCAACCCCTCCCCACTTTCTACACCCTCCAATAATTCGCAGATTGTCATCCTATTGAATGCTGTTCATTCCCCCCTGCTGAAATTGTGTTGCATCCTTGTCCTAGGAAACAAAAGGTAAGCCGTAAATGCCCATTATTTGGCCAATCGAATTTTTTCATCACCTCTCATCTCTCTTTCAACCTTCCAACCTATCCCCACCCTCCACACCCTCCAATAATCCGCGGATTGCACTGTCCTTGAATGCTGGCCCTTCCCCCCATTCTGAACTTCAGTTGCAACTGCATAATTGAATAATTTAGGTAAACTCAACTTTTCATTTATTTGCCACCCGTATTTTTACCAATCACATCTCTCACCTTTCCTTCAACCTTCCAACCTCTTCCCACCTTCCACAATCTCCGATAATTCGTGGATTGCAGGCTCCTTTGAATGCTGGCCCTTCCCCCCTCCTGAAATTTGGTTGCAACTGCATAATTGAATAATTTAGGTAAACTCAACTTTTCATTAATTTTCCATCCGCATTTTTATCAATTACATCTCTCACCTTCCCTGCAACCTTCCAACCTCTCCCCCCCTCCTGATATTCTTTGTGTTGGTCCAATTGTTGGAAAAAGGTAAGCCGCAAATTTTCATTCCTTGGTCATCCACATTTTTTTCAATTACCTTGCTAACAATAAACCCTCCCACATATTCCTACACTCCCAAAACAATCAGGAAATCAACATGGCCTCATCAACAAACTCAGGACACAACCTTCCTCCGAACCCACCCACCACAACATTACCGATTGGAGGAGGAACGGGGGGGGGGGGTCTCAGACTGACGTGCGAACGGTTGGATTGATTTCATCAACACATGAGGAGTTTCAATCAAATTCCTCCCCACATACTCTGCCCAGATCAGTGTAGTGGAGTGTGTAGGTGGCGCGATAATGAGTTCATTTCCTGGGCCTCGAAGAGAATTCGTGCATCAGCTAAGCACCATCTTTCGCAATCTACGCGCGCCCAATCTCGACATATCCAACCCATTATCGTCTCCATATATCGCTCTTATACTGGCCATTGTCCTTTAGCCTTGAGCCTTCTTACCTTTGAAAATGAGAGATAACGATGACGAAGAGTTCTTTGCGCTTGCGATTGGGCGGGTTTGTATTTGCGGTTCTTGCATGCGGTCAGCATCAGCAATCAGCATGCGGTCAGCGTCAAGAAGATCGCAAAACAAGATTTGGCGTTGAGATTCCACGTGTAGCTACAAATGACGCTTTATAACCCTGTGGGCTCCTGTGGGTCTTTTCGGGTTAATCTGACCGCTGCGACACCCCGTGTGACGGCATCCCCAACGCAACAGCCAGGCAACAGCCAAGAAAAATCTTCCAGCGGAAAGATGAAAATGGCGAGAAGTCGTGGGACATGAACATGACGGAAGGCTCTTTGTACAGAGAGGAGATAAAACAGGTTGCCATTGAATCGTCTGAGGCTAGCTAGTCCTGGCGCGTTTGATCGACAGCCGCCATCTCTCGATCTGTCCGATAGGGAAAAAAGATGAAAATGAAACGAGCAAACAGCGAAAGTTCCGGGGATGAATTCTTTGATGCAGTGGAGCACCTCGAAGAAGATTCCAATTGCGAAAGCGATGAAATATCCGAGAGTGGAGAAGAATATGTTCGTCTTCAATCGCTCCGTGAGTCGAATCTGGAAGAAGAGGAATCACAATCTGAATCAGACCAGCCTACTACGCCTGCGCAACAACCACGGCAGGCATTGCAGGAAGAATTATGGGTGTCGGCCAAAGAATTTGCAAAGAATTCGAGCGAGGATAGTTTCGATTATTTCAATGCACGTTCTCAGTCATTATTGGATACTGTGTTGGATACTGCACAGACAGAGAGCACGAGCTATGAAGTTATTGATGAACAGCAAATAAATTCTCAACTTGACAACAACAATTACAATGACAATTCTGAGAACGAAATAGAGACAGAAGATAGCACTGGCAATAATGACACAACCGCTGCCCCTGTAAAGCGCATAGTTCCACCTCTTCATATGGAATCATTGCATACAAGAAACCGTAGTCTGCCAGCTGAAGAAATTGAACAGATTTTCACCGTGTCAACCAAGGAAATGGAAGAGGTTATTGAAAAAGAGTTTGACGAGGGAGACATGCAAACCTTGAATCGATTGGTGGATAAATTACAAGCTGCCGAGAATACTAAACAATCACAAGAGGATGATAGTTCTACCAAAGAAGAGGAGAGAAAGATAGATGACGAGGGGGCAGTTATTGATCACAATGAGAGTGTACAAAATGACAGTCCAGAACAAGAACAATACTTGACTCCCCAAAAAATTATCGATTGCAGTCACGTCACGGATATGGTTTGTGATATCAAGAGCCCGTTAGAAGCACTCTACTTGTTTTGTCCGAGACCATCAACCAAGAGCATACAAGGGGGGAGTCACAATGGGGACAGCAATTATGATACAACTGCATCTCCACCAACTAGAACTAGTATATCAAATGATGAGGATATCTTCAGGGAGGTTCCGCCTCCACCATTGAGCGAGTCTACAGATACAGAGACCGAAAATATTGATGTACGTCCGATGAATTTGGAGAGTGACTCTAGTGATGATGATTCCTCAACCACGTCTGGCGATAAATATCAAATGATCAACAAAGATACTGGACAGGTTCATGATTTGAGAAATGTGATGAAAGAGATTGATCAGGTGGGGTCTAGTGATGCATTGGACACCGGATATTCCTTCCTGCCCACAAAAGATCAATTGGAATTTCAGCACAAATCGTCGTTGAAGGTAGGTTCAAAAGAGAGCGATGAAAGCGGAACAGAAGCTCCTGGCATACCCTTGGCTGATAGTGGTGTCACGGAAGATTCTTCTCCCAAGACGGCCGCACGAAAACGGGGTATCAAATTTAGCAAAATAACAACAAGCAAAATGGCCGCCGAAATCCGTAAGGGTGTGGCGGGGCTAAAGACGTCGCGGCAGCAAAAATTGAATAGAAAGCGTACATCATCAGCAGATATGCTACCCAGCAATGCAATTCATGTCAAGTCTAAGCAAAGGCAGAACAGAAGTATGGCTGCTGGGTTCTCTGAACATTCACAAGGAGACGTACAAGCTGATTCTTCATTCAATCCAATGCTTCTCATTAAGACACTTCCTAATGCACACTCCGGCCCGGCTTGGTGCTCATCATTTAGTAAAAATGGCCGATTTCTTGCCACGGGCGGTGAAGATGGAATGGTTTGCATTTGGGCAGTCTCGCCAAAATCGAAAGCCATGCACCCTAACGGGGTGTCGACACAGCAAAAACAACAGGGGGGTAGTCCCATTCTTCACAAATCGGGTACGGACGACACTGATAATGTGGAATGCGTGGCCAAAGAAGAGGATAGCGAAAAAGAGGCATCATCGGCTCCACCTCTTCACTTCATTGGGACTGGACCTGAGCTCGCGACGAATTTGAAGATATTATCTTCTGAACCAATACAGCGATTCAAAGACCATACTGCTGATGTTATTGACCTTTCATGGAGTCACACCAATTTCCTACTATCGGCATCTCTTGATAGTTCAGTACGCCTGTACCATTTTTCCAAGCCGGGCTGTCTTCATCTGTTTAAGCATGCAAATTTAGTGGCGAGTGTCGACTTCCATCCACGTGACGACAGATATTTCATATCAGGTGGCATAGACAAAAAGTTGCGTCTTTGGGATATCACAGATGGTCGAGTGAAAGAATGGGCGCAAGCCCCCGATGTCATCACAGCTTGCCGCTTCACCCCAGATGGAAAGTATGCAACCGCTGGACTTTTTCGAGGTCAGGTCTACTTCTATGATGTGAATGGTTTGAAATACTACACACAAATTGCTTGCCGGAATCGCAGTGGCAAGCATAGAATGGGAAAGAAGGTCACTGGCATCAGTTTTGTGCGTGGGGAGCGTGATGACTGGGTTTCGAAGGAAAATTCTGTTCGAGAAGAACACGAAGAAACTTCCAATAGTGAAAGATCAGTCGACCACACAGTAAAAGGCATGGCAAGAAGAGTAACCTCACGATTTCGCAGTTCACGACCAGAGGCACTCCGCTATACTGAAAGAATGCTTGTGACCACGAATGATTCACGCGTGAGATTGTATGGACTGAATGATTTCTGTCTAGTTCGTAAGTACAAAGGTCACAGGAACTATAGTATGCAAATTCGTGCACGTATATCAGAGTCGGGGAATCACATTGCATCCGGCTCGGAATCTGGCCACGTTTTCATTTGGGACACATTGGATAAGAATAGGCCAAAGAAAAGCAATGTCGCCATGAAAGCCCACCAAACTCATGACAAAACGAAAAGTTCTGACCATTTTGAGGCCAGCAAGGCTCCTTTACCAATTGTAACAGATTCAGTGTTCTTTCCATCGAAGAGCATGTATGAAGCTCTGCGTTCTAGCGAGAAGGTGTTTCCATTTTCACTGGGCATGGATCGTGTCGACGAGGACATGTCAAGTGCAGCAATTTTGACTTTGGATTACGATGGAACGATGCGAGTGTTTTTACGAAAAACCTGTATCGATAACATACTGGACGCCGCCACCCCACGTGGCGGGACAATGACATAAGAAATTCATATTCACGATCAGATAAAACGAATAATTGTCATTTAGATATTGTATGTGAATAAGCCAGGCGAGCGAATGAATGAATTTTAAAACACTTTCTCGTACTGTGACTGGTTGATCCTTCACCACTTTTCAATCACTCGCTTAAAGCAATCTCTGGGCATGATAAGGGACTGATTAAATTTGGTCATCTCGCATGACAGCAATCGTTGTTAGTTTCTGTGGAAATTTGTGACATTAGTAAACTATAACTATGGATCACTGAACTCCTTTCTAGTTTTCTTCGCAAAAAATGTTTAGTTTCAATGGCTATGAGCATGCCTTAGTTACCCGCTGATACAAAAATCTTACTAGAATAATAGCTGTAATAAGTTATGCGTCATGATAGATTTTTTTCGGGAGCTGGCATTAGCACAGATCTTGACCCAGTGTCAATCGATATAATCAATGCCAATCAATACTTTGAAATTTTTGATGCTATCTGAGCAAGAAAAACTGTTGCTCCTTTTTTGTTAAGTGGATAGTGTCCGTGTGGGGGGAGTATGCTGGAAGTGGGTGACTTAGCTTCGGTGCCGACGCTTGCGTTTTAGCTGCGGAGTTGGCTGAGCTGTTGGCGCTGGCTGGTCGTCCGACGCATCTCTTAGAGCGAATATGCTCTCCGTGCTTTCGTCTCCACTCTGTTCCATATCTTCTAGTCGCAAAGCGGCAGATTCCAGCCCCAATACCATCACCGACTCCTGCCCCAATCCTTCGACACTGAAGGTCATGCCATTTCCACTATCGCTGAACCCGTAAATCCTAATTCCAGTCTGGACGATATCTCCGAACTGATACGTGTCCGTATTCGGATACAAAGTCCCGCCAGTACCAGCTGTCAATTCACTCAAGACACTATTCGAACTCCATAAATCTCCCGAATCACCCTGATTCTCACCCTTCGCAAGATTATACTTCCCATCAGCCTCCAAGAGCGCCACCTTGTAATGCATTCCATTCTCCGGCCATTCATATTGTTCCGGGTAGCCGTGATTGCGTTGCCCTCGTGCATTTTCATCGATATGATAGATTGCCAGTCCCCCACCACCCTTCATTTTTGAATCGTATCCAGTAGGTTGACGGTTTTCTATCAATAGGTATTCCCCGCTTGGATAACCTTTTTCGATTTTGTACACCTTGTTCGATGTAGAGCTCGCCTCCAGCTCATACGTTCCATCAGATTCAATAATCTCAACATCAACCCAACCTACCTGCATCTTACTCCAAGAACTCAAATTGGGCGGGTACAAGCCAGATCCGTCCCACCCCCAAGCTAGAGACATGAAATCGTAGGCGCCCAGCCCGACACCTTCGAATGTATTGTCATAAAGGTCAGGCAAACCCAAGTAATGTCCCAGTTCATGGCAAATCACTCCCATGCGGACGATGTCCGAATGACATTTGCCGCGAAGGGACGACGAGACATAATATCGATTCACGCGTACATCGTCACCATCCTCCGTCGTGGACGAGCCAGACTCCCATCGAAGTCTGCCCTTGTGACTCCAAATGCGCGATTCGTTGACGGTTTCGTAACAATCACTGCCTGCAAACTCGGCAGCATATCCAGAATGCAATACGCCAAAGCCATCGAGGGCTCCGTCTTCATCAAGGTCAAATTCCGTAAAGTCAAACCCATTTGCGTCCAATATCGCAAGACCCTCCATGATCGCCTCCTTGAATACGGGAAATCCATGATTGCCATTGGCATAATATGCCTCGGGAAATTCCAACGTGATCCAATCCACGATGGTAGTGTTTATGGTAAATGTTCCGTGCGAGTTGGCGTGATATACCTGTCGTACGGAACCCGTGGGAACCACATCATCGTCTTCGTCCCATGGTTCATCCGAGTTGTAAAGGTGAGAAATGTCAGCTTGCGATGGTAAATTGCGGTCGGTGTGGTCGGCGAATCGCAGGAGGAGGACGAGGTTGCGAAATGATCCCGTGGTGGTGTGGTACAGACGACGCTCGCGTTTTTGTTGTTGTTGACCTCCTCGCAGCGATGACGATGACGATGACGACGGCTGCAGGTAAGATGGATGCGGCCGATGTAGATCCCGTCGATTCGTCGATGCGCTGCCAACCGGCGGCACTGGCACGATCATTGGATCCTCGACGACGACATCTTGATGTTCGATTGACTGGTGTTGATCTGGGAGCCCCGCCGTGAGGGCAAGTGAGGTGCCGATGAGGCATAGAGGGCGCTTCATTTTTCTTTAGGGATCAAGTTATTGCTTTTCTGTCGATGTTTATTATGAGACCTCAATTTTGTTGCTCCATTCTCATCGACTCCTGCTCGGCTTGCGGGAACAATGCGAGCGGAAGAAAATTGCGGAGTTTGGTTGTGATGTCATATTATATTGCGTTGATGTGAGCGGCGCGTGAATGGCTGATGCCAGTCCGAGCTGTCCGAATGAAAAACTTTTGCCATAAAATTTGAGATACGAGAAAAGAATCGGCTGGCGCATAAAATGTACATAGGAATCGATGCTTTTGGCGATACCGGAAGTCACGGGAGTCACGAAGTTAGTCTCAACGCGTTTCGGCGAGAATGACCCCTCCTTTTTTTGAAGTCACAGGCGGATCGCACAAGGATGTGACGTGAGTTGGGTCAATCGTGTGGTTCAATCTTTGACTACATTAAAGGATCGTGATCCAATTGATTGCCATCTTCGCAAGCTTGTGCATTGTCAGTGTCAGTTATAACTCTGAGTGATCCCGTAGCTTGGTTGATTTTAGGTTGTGTGAATTGGTCGTGTACTGCACCTCACCCAACCTCAATAGTAGCATCGCGAATATCCTCGACTTCATTTCGTCAGTTTATGGATACAGTCCTATGCGAAAATAATCAGCCAGGGTCTGGAGAGGATCGTGGGCCCAACCAACCCATGCTGAGCCAGGAAATACATGCCTTGATCCGATTGTCAGAGCCTCAGTTGCTGCAAGTCGAGGAAGATATTACCGTGTGCGACAAGGATAAGGAGGTGTCCCTTTCCGATGGGGTCGACCTGGAGGTTAGGGCGTTGGAGCTGGATCTGAGATTCGCCGATCTGAGCATGATGGATGGCGACGATTTTGCTGGTACCTCACTCTAGGTAGATTGATCAATCTGTGTACTGTGATTCTGCAACTGCGAGCAATTCGGCATGGTATCAAGCGGCAGAACTGTTTCTGCAATACAGTAAAATTATAAATATTATGTGAGAGCCCAATTTATGAATATTCTGTGCTGCCAGAAGAACTACTCCTCTGGATCAATGTCCATGGATGGTTTTGAGTATTAAAAATAGTCAGCAGAGGCGTTATCGTCTTCTCAGATTCGTCAAGTAGTAGTCTCTGTATGATTGGCTGTCTCATGTTATTTGCATTGTACCTATCAATATGTTGTCTTTCCCATCTAACATACATCATCTAGTTCAAAAGCCTGGACTGTATAAAATAGTGTCAAGAATGTTTCCTAGCTTTAACAAACAAAGTTTACTAGAGAGGCGGCAGCATATAAAAAGCTCATGCTGCAGTGTACATTATTTTAACCGCATGTGGCAACAGGTTGAATAGCAGAAGCGCCATCATCCTGAGACTCTTCCGTCTCCGCGCGATTGGCTTGTCGATCATTATTATTTGGGTTCTGTTGAACGTGATGTCTTTCCAGCCTGCATCTTCTAGAATGAACTTCCGTCTTGGTTATGCCCAAGAGTCGAGCTTCCATGGTTGTGTCTGTTGATGACGATGGCGACCTGGATAATAACAGCCGGGGACCATCCACTGCTTCTAATCGGATAAGGTAGTGCTTCACGTTGCTCAGCTCGTATGGCGCCGGCCTCGTCTTTTGTCTATTGGTATCCACATGACCATGATGATGCCAATGGTCGACCGGAGTTGTAGATATGACAGGCAAGACACTCATTCGACATAAGATTTTAGAGTCGTCCTTCTTCCTGCGCTTGGCCGGACCCTCGCTGCCTTCGATGGCGTGCAAGTGGGAATGGTGGGGTACAGAGAAGACGCCCACGTCGTGAATGTGACCGTACCCTTGTGCCACGATGAGGCGATCGATTCTCAACCCGACCCCAATTTGGGTGTGATTATTTCCAGGTCCTCCTGGTGCTTCTTCATCTCGCTGTTGTATGGCAGCAGCATTGGCATTGTGCTCGCTATTGCCACCGGCCGACCCAGACAATGAAGACATGCCATCCTTGTTATTGTCGCTAGAAGAATCATTTTCCTTGTTGGGATCTAGATCCGGTAATGAAATGACCGAAGCGACTGGAGTTCCAATCGCAGCTGATGATTGGATGCCGCAAAGAGAGGTGAAGGCAGCGTTTACGTGAACTGCTAGGAATGGCGGCAACGCTTGGACGAGCAGCCTGAGATGTCAGTGTAGATCATGGAACGAACATTTCATTTGTAAGAATGATAATCAATAGAGATGGCGAAAAAACATAATGCATATATATCTAGAGACACGCACCTTGCCGTTTTGGTAAACGAAAGACATCCTCCAAAATAACAGGCTTCCCTGGCTCGAGCGCCGAAGTAGTATCATTGTCATGCGCTACTACAATGGAGCTAGGACTCTCCAACGAATCCCCCAACGCCATATCCTCCTCGTACTCGCGTCGCATATTCATTCGCTTACGCTTCTTTTCCACGATTCGTTCCTTGGAGGATGCCATCATCATGGCTGCGCCGCCATAATCCTCTTGATAGAGGACATTGGGCGCCATTGCCCCTGCCAGCTCAGAGTCGGCGGCATTGGACATTTCGGGCGGGGCCTTTAGATTATTGGCTTCTAAGCCCTTTTCGTGGTGGTGGCCGCTGTGATGATGATGATGATGAATTAGCGGCTTGTCAGTCTTGGCATGGGCCAAACCGCCGCTAATGGCGTTGGGCTGACTACTTTCAGGCTTGGCATCTTCGTTACGAGCAGTGGCGCGTGATGACCCCCCTCCTCCACATCCATCACTGCCAGTACCAGTACTGTCAGGCTCACCTGACACTCCCTTCTGTTCGTCGGAATTGGAATTGCCGCCCGTACCAGATCCCGATCCCGACTCAGATTTGTTGCTCGTGGTATTGCCGTTCTCGCTCGTAGTATTGAAATCGTTACCGCTTCCGGTACCGGACCCGCTCGATCCTCCGTTAGCTGTGGTGGATCCGTTTGTTCCAGAGGAAATGTCGGTGATGACACGTGGCTTGGCCTGGTTGCTTGTCTCGGTACTAGGTCGATTCTGCGTCGTGGAATCGGTGTTGGAACTGCCGCCCTCGACGTTGCTACCGCCTTCCTCTTCTGGTGTTTTCGTCTGGGGCTGCGACTGCTGCTGACCGCCAGAATCCGACCCTGACGAATCAAGGCTTTGGGTAAGGCTCGACGCGAGCGAGGAACTTGACTGGATTCCACCGCCGCCGCCCTGAGCCTGCTGATGCTGCTCGGAGGGTTCGCCGCCTGCTTGGGTAGAGCGACGATGCCTTGCACCATCCAAGGCTACGGTATCGATGCGGACTCGTTTCGAGGTGAAGCCCACACCGGCCAGCGTGTCCTCACTGCTTCGCTTTCTTGAATCGTTCGTATTGTCCGAGTTGGACAAGGTTGTACCTCCGACCGATTGACGACTCGGATCTTTATGCTTTCGCTTCACTCTGGCGAGTACGACCAAGGATGAATACGAGTGATCTGATGCATTGTTGACATCGTTGGAAGAATGAGCCTGATTCCTTTCGGCATCTGCTTCATTGGGAAGCTTGCTTTCGGCAGCTGCTTCGTCGACAGGTAAGTATGAGACTTGGTCTTGGTTCAAAGTTGATCCACTGGCTTGGTGAACAATTGGGGCTTGGTGAACGACTGCAGACTCTTGGACAGCTAAGTTCTCATGCTGACTTGGCTCCGAGAACGATCCTCCAGATCCACTATTGGTCCGGTTGCTCTCGCTCTTGGTGGTCGTGAAGAAGGATGTAAAGCCAGAAGAGGTCTGTGAACCTTCCGCTTGTAGTGTGGTATTGTTATTAGTGGGTAACAATGGAGGCTTCTCCGATGTCATGAGGGCGTGACTGTCGTGGAAGAAGGGACGACATGCATCCATTAGGTTTGCATAGGCATTGCATTCTACTTCTCTCGCCTGAGCTTGCTGACTTTCTGATGGTGCTTCTAGAAAGTTGGACACCGATGTGCCCACGACCTTATCTTCATCTTGTTGGTTCGTCGAGGCGTCAGCAGCAGCTACATTTAGAGTGGATGATCCAATAGCAGTAGCCGCACGGTAGAGCTGCTGCACATCAATCCCAATCCTTGGATCGGACGGATCGCGTATTCGCAACTTGGCTTCAGGTTGTACACTTGCGGTATCTCCTTGATTGGTTTCAATGACACGTAACTTGCCATCGATGGCCTGCTCTGCTGCAGCTTGGAGGCTTACATTGTACAAATTCATGATCTGATCTATTTGTCGGTTCACTTCCTTGGTCGGCTTAGCCTTGGCACTACCCCTGGCTTGGTGGTTATGAGTATGGTTATGACGATGGAACGAATGTATATGTTGTTCATTCGACGCCGACTGGTGCTGGTGGTAGGCAGCGTGTCGCCTTCCAGTAGCGGCGGCATGACCATGCATCAACTCTGAGTGATCTAAATCTAAAGGTGCACCACCATCCATCATGACGTCCATGTCTCCTCTAGACGGATGAGAAGCATCAAACCCCGGGTCACAACATCCAGACATTTCGCCGCCGCACATCGTCATTGCGCTAATGTCGCCTCCTCCTCCTCCATCACGAGCCATGACGTGCTCTGCGTGGTGGCTACCACGATGGTGACCATGATTCTTGGCAGCTCTATCCGACGACTCGTCAGATATGGACGAGTAGTCTCCAGAGTATCCGCCCGAGGACCTGTTCGTCCCGCCGCTCATGTCGGCGGCGGAGGAGCCGCTGGACTCGTCGGCGTCGCCGTCGCCGTCGCCGTCTGGGGCAGCCGCGCCTAGCAGCTGGGTGTCCTCCATCTCCATGTTCATGTACTCCATGTCTTGGTCATCGTCGTCCTCGGGCAATTCTTCCCCGTTTTGCATCCCGTTTCCGGCACCATTCGTCCTATCCATGTATGACCTATCTTTTGAGTTTCCTTTTGCAGTGTTCATGATGTTATTGCTTCGTTTGCTCTTGTTGTCATTCATTGGATGGACTTCATTCACTATTGCATTATCAATTTCAATCTAGCTCTGGCTTCGTTTTATGGGTGCATTCTGGCAGATTCTGGTCTCTAGATCATCATCGCGTACTCTAGCTGAAGAGCTGTTCTCTCCGTTGATCGCGTTGATCCACGTTGATTCGGTAGAGAAAAACGAAGAACAAGCGTCATGAAAAATTGGTTCTTAAGTAAAATCGTGAGCTATTAGGAAAGATCACGAACGTCACCGTTTTTTCCTCATTTATTTAAGACGAGTTCACAGTGTTTCCGAAAACACAAATGATTATGACACAAATATGTATTGAATCTCACTTATCGAAGAATGTCGTTACGACTTTATCTGAAGATATTTCTAGGATTACGGTCTAGAATCATTCTTACGTCAGAGAGTATCGAAAATGTTTGACACCTTTCTCATTGCTATTGCAAAAAGTCCCAATTAATATGACTAAGAAGTGTAGAGAGGTGACAAAATTTTCACAAAAATATTTTTTTCATTATTTGGGTGTATTTGGCCACAATTCACTACATATGTAGG
>JALLAU010000309.1:0-17856 GCA_036939495.1 Thalassiosira hispida | reverse complement strand
CAAGCTCCGTTCATGGCGACACCTTCATTCCGTTCGTGGCGCCTCGAGATAGCCACATATTCCTACGTACGGCAGATCGTTCAGCCATGATCCTCGTGGCATGCGGTACTAATTTTTGGCGTGAGGCTCTTTGGCGGGAGCGACGAGAGTTACTGTAATTACAGAAATGTGGGATTGGCACACCCACGTGAGAACATCTGTTTTTGGAAGGCAGTGTCGTGCTGGCAGTGGGAACCAGGCCCAGGAGGCGCCTTTTGAACTCCATGGAGGTCGGACCCAGGCCCCCCAAACGGCATCGCACGGGTTTTGAGTGCAACCAGGCTCCCTTACGTTGGAGAGGTTAAGCTAGTAGTTTATTTAGCGTATGTAAATTACAATAACCAAAATTAATTTTAACGTAATCCTAAATGCATGATGTTGCGACAGTTCAGGCGTTGCGTTATGGCTATGTTCGTCTCTCGGCTCCATGAATGGAGGCTGCCTGATAAGCTGAATCAGGGGAGCTCTCCAAGAAGTCTATCTCATCCATTGAATTGGGCTCGTATACTCGTCGAATTGCCAGGCGAGGTATAGGAGCCATCACAAATGCAACAATTTTGAATGGAAAGGGCCAAGAACTCGTCAAATAATGCAAAACTCTAGCATTTGCATTATTTGAATTAAATGGAATTGATGTAACGGCAATTATCGGGGAGGGATCAAGGCTATGGGACGAGTACATGACACAACAATCAACCATTATATATGCTCGTCACTGGGCATGGTTTATAAGGCAAATGAAGTGATCACACAACATCCAAGAACTCATCAAATAATGCAAAACTCTGGCATTTGCATTATTTGAATTAAATTGAATTGATGTAGCGGCAATTATTGGAGGGGTGTTGAGGCAATGGGACGAGTTTATGACACAACAATCAACCATAATATATGCTCGTCACTGGGCATGGTTAATAATGCAAATGAAGTGATCACAGAACAATATTTGGAATTTTATTGCCCTTAATTCATTGAATTAATTGATTGGGCAGGGAATGGCAATCGATGAGACTTCGGGGATGGATGGTGGCGCGAATTAGCTTGTATGGATGAGGGGGGGGGATTGTTCAAGTGGGGGGGGAGTGATTGTTCCATTGCATTGCCAATATTTGGATGGCTTCTGTGTAAAAGTTAGCAGCAATAATGCTCACTACTTCTCTATAGTTATCATACCCAATAGATCTAATAAATAAATACAATTAAATGGATAGGTTATTACTATACCAATTATTAGTATTTGACATTGTTCTTTGAGTCTCAATGCAATGATGAAAGAGATTGAAAAGTAGTGGATTATTTTCTGTGCGTAAAGCTCCTCGAGGAGAAAAAGACTTAGCGTTATCTGAGGTACAGGTACTTGCTTCTCTACATAGGGCTTCCTATGTACATAGGAATTAATACTATACATCAGTTGTCAAAATGACAATTGTTTTTGTTGGTATGAGGAAGAAGTGAGTCAGGTGGCGGGAAGCAAGCGAGAAGTAGTTATCGCCGAAGTTCTCTTTATGTCGCGGTTTTACGGTTCTCCAAATGTCGCGACCTCTTTATGTCACCCTTTCACAAAAAAGGCTCCCATCATCAGCATCAGGTGTTTTGTGCTGTTTCAACAGCCATCCAACATCCGACCCTTCATCCATGGCCAAAGACAAAGCCAGTGACTTTGCCCGATGTAAATGAGCACCAGAGGAGGTCAAGAAGAGCCCGTCGACAAAAGGTGGTAGGCCCGATGGTGGGCTCAAGCGCCAACAATAGAGTAAGCACATTCACGTCGTTTGCCGACGAAACGCCCCTCCTTAACAAGTATAGCAAGGATGGGGCGACCGTCGCCACGAGCGTGAATTCCGATGAAAGGGAGCAAGTAGGGATGGAAGAAGAAGGAGCACCAGTAGATGTCGTCATCAATGCAAAACTCACAGCTGCACAATTGTTCAAGTCGTTTTCAGTATTACTCGTCTCGGCAGCGGGTGCGGCAGTATCTATAGCTTCGTTTCTTTTCGCGCCTGCTATCATTGTTTATGTTGCTGGAGGCATATGTGTGATGAATTTTCCAATTGTAACATACAAGGAAAGGAAGCTCTTGCGATTACCCAGTTGAGTCGATATGCTGTTTTACAATTGCATACTTTCTGCTTCAAGAAGCGAGTTCATATCTGACTTTTCTCTAACTGTGTACACATATATCTCTATCATCGAAACATCCCGAGTAGGCCGGAAGAAAACGATACATCATCTGCAAAACGTGGCAGAGCTATTGAAATCAGAAGCTGACTTCCTTGAAGGGGAGGTTCAATATATGTTAGAACAAATGACGCGGTAAGCTTTCTTTGTAGAGAGTTATTTAGTTATAATGCTCTATCTTGGCTAAATCAAGTGTACCGTCTCACCGTTTTGAATACTTACTTGTTCATACACTACTTGATGTTTGTAAAGTTTTGGTGATATTGAAGAGGAACTCCACGAGGTGGCACGAGCACGAGGATTCAACGTGAATGAACTCGTAGAATTGGTGCGACGTAACGAAGAAACGATGGATTTAATGAGGGTGAGGCTTGGCACATCTTTTCACACTGTTGCTTTCTTCGTTGCGACTCTGCTCACTACTTTGTTCGCTCCCGTACTGTCTCTCTCTCTTTTGTTGTTGAAGGAAAATCTAAGGCAAAAAGTTATTGAAGATGTGATAGGAATAGTAATAAGAAGCGAGAAAGAAAGTAGCCAAAGAATAGATAGAGTCGAAGCCAAGCTTCTCGCGCTCAAGATCACTGTCAAACTAGAGGCCTATGGAATCACGTTCGACGAAGATAAATTTTTACACGCAGTGGCCCTAAATCCAACGATTTTGGGCGTCGCTGGGACAGTACGGAAGCTACTTCCCCCAGATGAGGAGCATGGTGATGATAACATATCTATTGTATCAGACAAGGATGATATATACGACATGTTCTATATGGATAGAGAGGATCAGCCCCTAACCCTAACTGATGCGAGAGCAGTCTCTGAAGGGAGGCATGCGTCATTGGCAACGCGCCGACATCCTGCTATTGAAAGCCGGCAGATGCCATTGTCAAGAAAAGTTATTTCAGGCCGTGCGTGACCTTTCCGTATCGGCTCATCCCTGCCGATAAGGCCCAATGATATCTTACAGTTGTCAGAGACCCATAGATAATATTGTAATGATACAGTGTGAATAGTCTAGTGTTCTACGGCAAAGAAAAAGGAGAGTTACCAATATATAGCCATGATAAACCGCCTCTGCTGCAGAAAATCCAAGCTATCATTTGTCGGACTCCAAAGCTGCACCACCATGAGACCCCGATCTGTATCTATCGAGAACGCCGTAATCACGATCACGCTTACCACATATTTTGTTCACTGTTAGACAGTCTCACAGTTGTGCAAATACTTTCATCTCCTCTTACTCAACTTGTTTATTTTCATTTGCTTAGCGGTCACTTCGCATATCGACACATCACAATCATACTTCTCAGCTCTTTGAGCAATGGATTAAGCTCCTCCAATGCCCACGAAGGGGCCCATGAATGCGTCGCACTGCATTTTCACGATTTGTCAGATGTATGGCAGCCAACACAGTACCATGAGAGCATTGTCACATACTTTTGTTACCTCAAACAAATGACGAACAGCTGTGGGTCATAATATATGGCCATGCTTCCACCTCAACTCATCTTTGAAAGGTTCAAAGAGGGCTCTCAGATTTAGCTAGAGCCAAAAATTACTGTCAGTAGTAGCTCAGTACCTCTGGCACATAATGTCATATATGTGGCAGCCAATTCAGTGCCATGCAGGTGTTATCACATCCCTTTGTTACTTCTAAAAAGTCTTCCACAGCTGTGGGTCACAATGTATAGCCGTGCTCCAACCTCAACTAGCCTCTGCACACTCTGAAGAGGGCAATAGGATTTGACTTGATCAAATATGAAATACAGCTGTCAGTAGCTTGGACCCTCTGGCGCATAATCACATATGTGGCAATCAACACAGTGCCATGAGAGTGTTGTCACATCATTTTGATACCCTCAAGCAAGACTTCAACAGTTGCGGATCACAATGTATGGCTATACTTCAACCTCAACTCACCTCTGAATGCTCTGTAGTGGGTCCTCATATTTGACTTGAGCCGAAACGGCTGTCTCAGTCGTAGATGGGAACCTCTGGCACATAATGACATGTGTGGTAGCCAACACAGGGCCATGGGAGTGTATTCTTTTTCTTTGTTACTTCCAACAAGTCTCAAGCAGCTATGGATCACAATGCATGGCCATACATCAACCCCAACTCATGTGTAAATGCCCCGAAGCGGGCCATCAGATTTAGCTAGAGCCAAAAATTACTGTAAGTAGTAGCTCAGTACCTCTGGCACATAATAGCATATATGTGACAGCCAATACAGTGCCATGAAGGTGTTGTCACATGTTATCTCAACCAGCAAGTCTCCAATGGCTATGGGCTGTGGGTCACAATATATAGCCATACTTCCACCTCAACTCACCTTTACATGCTTCAACGAGGGCCCTCAGATTTAGCTAGATCCGAAATGGCCGTTAGCAGTAGTTCAGTAACTCTGGCACATATAATGACATGTGTGGCAGCCAATACAGTGCGACAAGAGTGCTGTCACATCCCTTCGTTACCTCAACCAAGTCTCCAATTGCTGTGGGCCGTGGGTTACAAAGTATTGCCATGCTTCCACCTCAACTCACCTTTTAATGCTCCAAAAAGAGGCCCCCCAGATTTGGCTAGAGCCGAAGCTCAGTACCCCTGGCAGCAATGTGAATCACATGAACACCACAGTGACCCCCTCCAAACCCCCCTCCAACGCCCATGACCGAAACAATAAAAATGGATCATACAGCATATCCTGTAGCCACATTAACTTTTTAGTTTTGAGGAATACTCCTCAAGACGACCTCAACCAGCACATCAGCTAAAACAATCTGAATTCTTTCGGCATCAATGATATTTTCATTCCACAATGCTTTCAAACTCTGTTCATTTCTGCAGGATCAAACATCGTGGATTTTGAGAGTGTAGAGGAGGCAGTATTGCCATCAACACTTGTATTGAGGCTTCCGATAAATACATTGGGTAGAATCGGACTGTTGTGAGAAATTGAAAGAAAAAGATGATTAAATGTCATGACATGAGAAGATAACCATCAATTGGAAACGTCAATACATACTATTTTCTATGACTGAAGCTCGAAAGAAGTTGGGCAAGCCGAGGAGACAAGCGCTGGTTAGTGGAGACTGCTCGCTTGAAAGAAGCTGCTCAAGGACAAGGGTTGCACCTAACACTAACAATCGCTGGTTAGTTGAGGCTGCTCGCTCGAAAGAAGCTGCTCAAGGACAAGGGCTGCACCTAACACTACCAAGCGCTGGTTAGTTGAGGATGCTTGCTCGGAAGATGCTGCTCAAGGACAAGGGCTGCACCTAACAAGCGCTGGTTAGTTGAGGCTGCTCGCTCAAAAGAGGCTGCTCAAGGACAAGGGCCACACCTAACACTAACAAGCGCTGGTTAGTTGAGGCTGCTTGCTCGAAAGAGGCTGCTCAAGGGCAAGGGCTGCACCTAACACTAACAAGCGCTGGTTAGTTGAGGCTGCTCGCTCGGAAGATGCTGCTCAAGGACAAAGGCTGCACCTGACAAGCGCTGGTTAGTTGAGACTGCTCACTCGAAAGAGGCTGCTCAAGGACAAGGGCTGCACCTAACACTAACAAGCGCTAGTTAGTTGAGGCTGCTCACTCGGAAGATGCTGCTCAAGAACAAGGGCTGGACCTAACAAGCGCTGGTTAGTTGAGGCTGCTCGCTCGAAAGAGGCTGCTCAAGGACAAGGGCTGCACCTTACACTGCTTGCTCGAAAGATGCTGCCCAAGGACAAGGGCCGCACATTGGTTACATGATAGCTATTGGATATGATGGCCAATAAGAATGCTGGTTGGACAGCAATTGTGCTCTCTTTCCCCCTACGATTCGAGGAAAAGGAGTTGGAGTAGATAGAATGCTATGAAAGCAATGCTATGAAAGCAATGCTATGAAAGCAATGCTAATGATTTTTGGAGGGCGGCGGAGAGTGGGACATATGGCCAGACAAGGAAGCAATAAGCCAGAAGGTCAAAAAGTACAATACCATGTGAATATTATCCATGAGGAGTAACGACAACCCGTGGTGGGTTTAGGTTTCAGACCTAAACCCACCACGGGTTCAGATTTTTGACAAGTTGACGCGGTCTATTCTCTAGGCCCATAGAGCCACCCCCAATCACTCATAGCACCTCACTATGGTCCTGAGGGACAAGGCCTAGCCAGTGGGGGAACAGTAATAGTCATTAAACCACTTTAGCGCTGCATTACCTAGCTTTGATATCTAGCCATTTTCTAGATTTTGACATTTTGCACCGCCAACGGAACCTCTCTCTCACCACTGCTACACCCCCCACAGTTGCTCCCCCTTGACGCCTTCAATACTCAACATGCATTCACCGTCGTCCCTCCTATCTGTCTCAAACGCACTCGGTCATCGTTTTATTTACTGTGACACGCTGTGCTTCGGGCGCAGTTCCGAGGAGTATAAATTGAGATATTTATTGATTACAACACTCCATCATGACTTCTGAGGCTTTTGACATTAGTGAATTTGTGTAGAAGATGAGTGATGTTTTGCAACTGAAGAGGATGCAGAGGCTGACTACAATCCTACTGATGACAATAATGAATCAAACTACGAAGAGTGGGAGGATGGGGAGGATTGTGACGAATTAGTAGAAGAAGCCAAGAATCTCAATCCCAAGCCAACAGATTGGAAGCATGTACCTCCTACACAAAGGCCGTTTGTCACTGGGAGCATGGCAATAAGGAGATTCACTTCAGCTGACATAATATTGAATCTTCCTTTACACCCAGTGAAAAAACTGCAACAGACAAGATTGTTACCTTCCTTGCCAGGCCGTATAGTGATTTATTTCATGCCTACAAGAAGATTGTGCAGGATGCCACCTATTTTGATTTTGCTGAATGGTTGGGGGCTTTTTCTTCTCTTGCCCCTTGGGACAAAATTACAACAAATTGCCAGGCAAGAGTCGTATTGATTCAAGTGACTTTGCGGATGCCAAAGATTACAATCATGTTTGGAGAATGATGGATATGTATGCCAAGGGTGATCCATACAAAGCCAGGACCTGGCAGATGTTTCAGGCTTCTCTCAACAATACACCAAAAGAGAATTTCATTCCCACTCCCAAACAATTGGCTCTTCAAATATTCCTTGACGACAACAAAGGTCTTTGTGCCTATTCTTCATTGAGGAACGTTCCAGTGGACGACGAGTCGAAATTGTCACGTCAACATCACGTCAAGGAAAATAGGAAGGGACTTACTTGCCACTGTGCATGTTTGGCGGCAAGTGGGCTTCCATTGCAAGTGTCATTTCAGAGGATGGGTTATGGGACGTTTGATACTGTTGTGGATCTGTTCAAGAGGCTGTCTAGAGATGGAAAGATACCTGACCTGAACAACCACGCATCTCTAAATGTTGACTGCGGGTATTTGAGAATTAACCTCTGGCTTGGTGGCTATCAACTGGGAGACATTTATTGGGGACTGTGCCAAGACAAGACTTTCTCTCATTTACATTCAACAAATCAAGTGAAGATACCAAGAAGTCGGGTCAAGAGAATATTCCAACAAACACTCACAAAAGTTATTTATCAAGCAACACTAAAGCACAATTGTGGCAAAAAGGGAAACAAGAACCTTCGTCTTACACTCTTCTGGCATCAGCTCTGCTGTCAATTTGGCCTTGAATTGAGAACACCACAATAGACACTGGGACTACGTTGTGGCCGACCCAAAAGATTCATGCTGGTTTAATGACAAGAGCATGATTGATTATGAACGTACCATGCATGCTTTTGAGCATTGAGATGGTTTTTGTGATCCAGGACTCGAAGCAATGCATGAGGCTGCTTCTGGATATTCGGAGGAAAAGGATAGCGAAAGTGAAAGTGATGACGAGTTTGGCATTGGGCGCGATCGTGAAATAAATACATTGCAGAGTGTTAAAGAGAAGGCTTTTGGCAGATTTGGAGGACAAAGAGATTACGAATGCATTATAATTTGTAATAAAATAGAATAACAGCGAAATGAATGACTATTATATGTTTAAGTAGAGTGCAGAACAAACAACTGATGCCCACTCAAGTCAAATCTGGCTCTTCAGGAGGATCAATTGAATTTCCATTTTTACTGGGTAAAATTACTAGTAAAATTACTAGTAAAATTTGAAAATGCTAGATGTCAGGCAATGACGGCATGTAATCATCATGGATGTGACCAAAATTGATCGAATGTACTCATTGGAGTATGGTATAAGTGTATTTAGTCCCCTCGGACCGATTACTAAGTCTGCACATGGAGAAATTGACATTTCCATTTTACTAGTACACTGAAGCAAAATGGAACATGCGGCTTGGTGGCCAGAAATGGTCGAAAAATCTTGATCCAAGTGGCAGGCATGGTTAATAACACCCTAATTGACTACTCTGTGAAGTATTTGGGGTGTCCGGACTGATTACGAAGTCAGCATATGGAGAAACGAAATTTTCATTTTTTGAGTAGTAAATTCACCTAGTAAAATTGAAAAATAGCCTCCTGGAGGCTAGAGAGGTGACCATTTTGGACCATCCAAAGGTCATACCACCCTACATAGACCTAAATAGACCTTCTAAGCCATCATAATGGTCATTAGGGGCACTTGAAAAAAAGTCAAAAACCTGAACCCGAATCGGGCACAGGTGACCCTGAAAGCCTCCTCCGGTTATTATATCAAAAAGTTTATGATGTCTACTAATGATTATAGTCGAAAAACAATTCGTCGATCAAGGGAATAGCGGAATGGGGGGGACTCTTGTCACTAGTTCGATAATCAGTTGCTGTTGAAAGAATGTGAACTCACGAGAGTCACACTCAAACAGTTGAAAGAAGACTGCAATCGATCTTATCGGATCTGGATCTTTGATCTTGGTGTTATTTGATATTTGATGCACCCACGGCAGCCGCACCCTCTCCTGAATCGGTGTTATTCGGTCGATGAAAACGTTTTTCTAGAATCACAAGTCACTTTCTTTTAACAGCAACTGATTATCGACATTTTACGTAGACCCCCCCCCCTTCGAAGTTCGAAGGCTTTTTCTTGCACGTCCCAACCTCCCAAGCGAAATAAGACGAGAACTGAATCGAATAAAAAAATCTCAGGGATGTCGCCATTCATCCGATCAAATTGATCAATACCCTACTTTTTCTTCTTCGATTTGCCAAACTTCTTTGCATCAATATTTGAACCCTTCTGCACATCTGACTTCTTCACTGAAAATCCTACTCCCACAAACTCATCATCCTCTCCATCATCACCACTGGCCTCCTTCTTCTTCTTTTCCCTTGCCTCTCGATTGGCAGCAAATTTGGCTCGATTTTTTGCCTTTTGTTCCCACATGATCTTTTGCTGCCGTGCCGACTTTTCATCTGAACTCAATTCATAGTCCTTCCTTCCCTGTGCCTTTTCTCTTTCGATCTCTTTTTGGTTTTCCTCGTAGCGATCGTCGGCATTATCTCCCCATGCATAGTTGTGCACCCTCATGAAAAGTCCCAAGGCTATAACGAATACAAACCACACGAGTAACAACTTGCCTATTATGGCGCCCGCCCACTTTGCACTGGGTGATAGGAAGTACTCGTAAACTCGACCGTGATAGCTCTGAGGCTTACGCTCTTCTACCGATAAATGAGGAGGCATATCCATTCGTTTACGCATTGCATACCCACCCAATACGAAACTTCGAAGAGGATATGCGGCACGCTGTCCACGATAGACATAATATGACCTCGAGTCCACTTTTGAGTTTTCCTTAAAGCCTTCATTGCGTAGGAGGAGAATGGTAGGTGTGGCATCCACATCAAATCGCTTCGTGGTATCCCTACCATACCAACCTGCATCTATTGTGGCAATGTAAACGGGACCCTTGGGAATTTCCCCTTCATCTATTGATTCTTCGTACACATAAACTGGTCCTTTGGGAGTTTTGTCTTCCTCCTGTCCTGCAGATTGTTGTTGTTTCTCAGCTTGCCCAATGTAGATTGCCTTCAATTCTCTATCGTTATGATTGACAATATCTGCATCAATCGATAGAGTCTCTAGTTCAGGTTTGGCCTTTTTGCATATAGCGCACGCATTGGTTTTGAACATGATGAGCCATGTGGCTGGTGTAGAAGTCGACGTTAGTTCATCAAAGGTTTCATCTGTGAGAGAGATGACTTGTCGAGTGAGTTCTCGAAGATTACTGATAGCGCCACCGTGATAGTTGGTTGATGGAACTTCCGTGGATGTTTCATCGGTAGAACAATCGCTTTTTGCAGACGGATCGAGCGAACATGTCGGCTCGTCTTCGACTTCCTCTGGGGAAACTTGTGCCCCTGCCGTTTGTGGCTGCACCTCGACGAGCAGCAACAGCAAAAGAGTAGAAACAAAAGATATGACGCTAAGAACCTTGTAGGGTCTCATTTTTGGTCTATGTGCCCAATAGATTGCTGAGAGAGTTCTTCCTGGCGTGGTCGAGTTGACTTGCTGATAATGATGAATGTTATGCACTCTGCGAGACTACTCTAGCTACTGCTACGCGCGCTGCTGTCTTTTTTATATCATCGTATCGTAAAGGATAAGACAATATTCATTGACAAAATTTCAATTAATCTGCCGCCAGATCCAATACTAATTCCATTAAATTCTCCCGTAGAAAATCCTCCCGCCAATAAAGCGAGTAGGTAGACAAAGCCAAAGCGGCCGAGCACCGAGCAGCACCACCCGCACCCGCCCCCACCACCACCACCACCACCACCACAGACCACCACCCACCCCACACGACCTCTCACATCATCATCTCTCATCTCACCCCGCCCTTCGTTTCAATGGTCCTCTACGGGCAAATAATTATCGGTGCACCCGGCGCGGGGAAGACGACCTATTGCGATGGCATGCAACAATATCTCAAGCTGCTCGGCCGTGAATGTCATGTTGTCAACTTGGATCCTGCCAATGAAGTTCCTCTGACGAAAGATGCTGGTGCTGCAGCAGCAACCAAAAGCGGCGAAGATGATGGCGACAACGAGTCAAACAATTCACAAGAAGAAGACGGGCTAAAAAATACCCAGCTTCCCTATGATACCATCCTAGACGTATGCCAAGACATTATCAGTCTTGACTCGGTCATGTCCGAACTGAACCTGGGTCCGAACGGAGGTCTACTATATTGCATGGAATACATTGAACATCATTTAGGAGATGTACTAAAACTTCTCAAGGAGCGGCTGGGGATAACATCTTCAAATCAACACTCCTCTCGTGCCTACCTGCTGTTTGATTTACCAGGACAAGTTGAATTAACGGCTCATTCGAATGTGATTGCAAGAATTGCTCAACGTCTCATGAGAGAATTGGATTTGAGATTGGTGTGTGTTCAATTGGTGGATGCAGCGGTTTGTTTGACGGATGTGTCGAAATTTATAGGTGCGGCGTTGGTTTGTACGGCGAGTATGATGAGGTTGGGTGAGTAGTTGTTTTGTACTGCAAAAAAAAAGACATGTGAATTCATTGCAAAATTGCTTATACTATGCTTACACTTTTCATTCTCCTACTTCTTGACAATAGAATTGCCATGTGTAAATGTATTGAGCAAAATGGATTTATTGCAGGGCAACTCTAGCATAGGTGGCAATGTGGGGGAAACAGAGAAAGATGACAACGACAGTGACAGCGACTACGGATATGATGGTGGCTATGGCTCTTCTCCTATGCCATTCAATCTTGAATTCTTTACACAATGCCATGGGCTTCGCCGTCTTGTAGATTATTTGGACTCGAATCCATTGGATATGGTGGATAATGCTAGTAGTGGCGCAGATCCGTTATTTGACTATACGGAAGATCCAGAATACCAAGAAGCACAAGCACGAACACGCTCCTCTAATTTTTATCGCAAATACCGTAAGTTGCATCATGAGCTCTGTGATATGGTGGAGGATTTCAGCTTGCTTTCATTTCTGCCACTATCTATTCAAGATGCCGAGAGTGTTGGACGGGTAGTTGCAAGAGTGGACAAATGCAACGGGTATGTTTTTGTACAGGAATATGGCGGTGGCGACTCCCAGACCAACATGCAGAATATGTTTTCTTCTGCCATTGTTGCTGACAGTGAGTGGGCCACGGGAGTATTGTCAGATGTACAAGAAAAGTATTTGGGAGAGGTCATGTTTAGGGAAGACATTTCAGAGCTGAGTGAGCAACGAGATAGGATAACTAAGAAGGGAACTACGGATGAATCAATAATAAAATAGTTCGCAAATTGATTTTCTTTACCAGTGAATAATTCTGGAAAGACTTTTGATTTCCCCATAACACCCGACACACTTTTCACTCTCCTTTGTGATGGACGAGAGCCATATCGTGCCTGGAGCAGAATACTTACCTACCTCTAGACGCTATAGGCACGAGATAGGAGAAATGCTAGAGAGTTAGTGCTCGTTTGTACGCTGTTAACCCACGACGCAAAGTTATTGCCACCAGTCGCCTGCATGAAGAGCTAGAAAAAGCGATCTTTGGTCTTCTACCATAATATATTACATGAGATTACCTCCTGGCCTGGAGACAATGATATGGTAGGTAGACAGCGCAGGCGCAAAAGATCAGAAACTGAAACTACAAACTACCCTCTCATGACCGACGATGGGGCACTCAGTAGACGATTACATGGACCGTAATAGTGGAATTTCAATTGATGCAGAAAGATGGACTTAAGGCAGAGGGAAGGCCTTGAACGGGGGAGAGAAACACGCCATTTACGTGGTAGATAGTGCTCCTCTCTAGCAGGGTCTTGTGCTTTTTTTCACATGAATTGATTGTAACAGAACTTTTATGATATCTCAGGTGTGTGGCTCAACTAGATGATTCAACCTATTTTTTGTCATATCCTATATTGAGAAGCAAGGAAAAGTATCCCAACAAGTCCCAGAGTCAGCATGGATTGGGCTTGATTGTATTGACAAAAAAACGTGTCAATTGGACCCGTGCACCAAGCTAAATCCGTAGAAATGGTATCTGGCAGTGGCACTCCATATAGTATGGAAATGAATGTCTGCCTAGTGCTCATATATCTCATGCCATCTTCTTGCTGGCTTTTTTTACTTCCCCCTCTCTGACTTCTTTACTGGCCTCAACGGTGCCGGATACTTTTTAGTTCCAACATCCTGTCTCTTTATACCCCTCTCACTCCACCAACCAGATCCATACCAATGTAACAATTGTGTATTCTTTGGTATGGGCATCAATGTCACGAATTCCAACCCTCCAATAATCCCATTGCGCAATCCATAGTATTGAAATGTCGATCTCATATTTTGCCGTTCATTCGGACCTGGACATCCGGCATATTGAACGACATCGCCCGTCCTACCAGGATTTAATACACCATTGTAATTATTCGTTTTTAGTGTCCGTCCACCCTCCACTTTTGGGTCGATATTCGATCCAGTCTTGGGATTGGGTGGGTAGAATGAAATGGCACGATCCTCTACGTCGCATGTCTCACATTTTCCACGTATTCCCCAATAGGCCATTCTATACTTGGCAGGTAAATCATACCGTGCCACCAACGCCTTGCCGAATAGGGGATGATTGACGACCTTGAGTGCCCCATCACCACTCTTGAGATGTTGTTCGCAGTATGGTATTGGTATGGGCTCTCCTTCCCGCGAGGACACCGTGGATCTACATCGCTTGCCGCGGTGGCTGTGTGCCCAGCATTGGATCGGCACGTCGTTTACTTTAGCACGGCTTTGGAATTCTATTGCCGTGGGGGCCTTCTTCACCTTTTTCGTCGCAACCTTGCTGCTTCTTTTTGACGTCTCTTTTGCTTTGGCCATGGTGGATTTTGCTGTCGTGGGGAGGCTTATTAGTAGGCTTTCTTATTGGTATTGGCCATTTGATTGTCATTGCCAATAAGAAGTGGTTGTAAGGGGGAGCGCGGGTATGGGGGCTCCCCCCTTTTAATAAACAGTGTCAACTTGACACATACCGACTACGATATGCGGAACAGATGACAACCATTGTTTTTGTCGATCTCAGAATAGAGATTCAGTACTACGTATATTAGAAAATATTCTCCATACATATTCATATGAATATGTTATGCAATACGTATTCGTATTATTCAAACCCGTTGCTTTCTCAAGCTTTGTCTCCCTGCCGCCAGCCGCCACGCTTCGAATCAAAACCAAACACCAACGGCCCCGGCATGCTTGATATCAACCATGACCATGGCGGCCTCCTCTCATAGGCCACGAACATGAAACTGCCGCAGGCTACCGTTCCATCGCTGTCCTCTATGATCATGAGCAATGGGAAGCGAACAAACCCATTCCGGTCGTCCGAAAATCGCACCAACTTTCCCCCACTCGATCAGTTTTTCGAACAACTGGACAGCGACCAACGCCAAAGCCCGCCCACAATCGATGTCGGCAACACCTCTGCCATATCGTTCGAGCAAAGTTTCAACTTGCCATCATGTAACGATTTGAACTTCTCTGTGGACATGTCCATAGGGGGAAAGGCTGAAATGGCCTTGCATCAATACCAAGTACAAAAGTATGGTATTGATGGTATCCAATATCAAATGGGCGGTGACGAGGACAACAGCCCTGATAATGGCAACAGCAGCAACAGCAAGAAAGGCACAGGAGATGACTGGGATCGTTTAATGGATGATAATTCTTCCAACATTTCCTTTTCATCCACGGCCATTGCCATTTCCAAGAAAGCAGGCTTCCACACGCCATCGCCTGATCAGAGCAGTGATGATGATTCTGGCAGCTCCTTCTTTGATAAACCGGCTGTACAATCCTTGACCACACCTGAAAAGTTCAGGTACAAACTCGGTGGCGATGAGAATGATAAAGCAAGTGGAGTGACACTGTCAC
Organism: Thalassiosira hispida; assembly: GCA_036939495.1. NCBI lineage: Eukaryota > Bacillariophyta > Thalassiosirophyceae > Thalassiosirales > Thalassiosiraceae > Thalassiosira > Thalassiosira hispida. The sequence continues at coordinate 2,784 of JALLAU010000309.1, read as the reverse complement.
GTGGTCAGGTAGTAGATCATCATGATGATTCCAGTATTTCTGACAACAATTCGCCAGACCGTTTAACAAATGTTAGCTCTACAGCGGGAAGTGGCTTCGAAGGAATGTTCCATGCAGCATTGCGATTCAATGATGATTTTGATGATGTGCACTCCTCCACTGAAAAGGAGGAGACATCCTTTTTAGCAACAGATAGATCCAGTGGTAAAGATGACAGTAAGGATAAGAGCATTTCGTTTGCTGCCGACACGTCATTTGCTACAAGTGACAGCAGGTATCCGTCAAATAATAACCCCAAACGGCAAGAGAATGGTGCTGGGCACTCATTTAATAACGAAACACTGATGAGATTAGATTTATTGGGTGCAAGTCCAATTCATAAACAGACTCAAACACTAAAGGGATTGGATTTTCTTGGCTCCGGCAGCCCAATTCTGCAGCAGCAGCAACAAAACAACAAGGACAATAGTTTTGGTTCTAATAATTTGAGCTTTGCCCATGGAGATCAACCATCGCCTTCTCCAATACTGGCATTAGACAGAAGCGAAATATCCAGTCTGCCATCGTCTGCATGTCCCACTCCAAGAGCTAGTCCGACGACTGGCGTAGGAGATAATATGCTAAAGACGAACAATCTACATCTCGGTATATCTCCTCTTGGTTTATCACCCATCGACCCTTATCAACATGCCGCAAAAGGAAAGTTGAAGTCTTCTCCAACAAGTGCACCATTCGATGAAAGAAATGGGACGAACTCGTCTATACCATTCGATGAAAGCCTTTCGTACAATGTAAGAAAAGTGAACAGTCAATCATCTTTCCCAAACAATGAAAGGTCCACAACAAAGAGACATCTATTCCGAGAGGAATGGCATAAAGGAAATTCCTCCTCTCCTATGGGCCTTGAAATTAGTCACGACAGTATTGAACTAATATCACAAAAGAAGAAGCCATTGATAGATCAATGTTGCACTACTCAAACAACTGTGAAATCGGAAGAGTCGTACTTTGACGATAATGCACCAACGACAAGTCTTTCGGAGAAAGTGAGCCCATTTTCATATTGTCGAACGTTTGGATCGAATGCTTCCTTCCGTATAAATTCCAATCAGTATGTCGCCAACGGCATTGTCGGCAGTACGTCAGTAGGTTGTTGGGATGGCAATAAGGCTGTTGGTGGTGCTTCATCATTTAACAATAACTTGTACTCAGAATTCCCTCCTGCAGGAAATTCAAATAGACGAGGAGTTAGATTGTCCAGGTTATCAAAATTGAAAGAACTTGGTTTGGAGCATGCATTGTTGTCGCAATCCTATCAAGAGTCATGTTTAGAACCACCTGGAGACAGCAGTTTTTAAGGTGTTTCAACTATTTAAGATGAACATAATATCATCTCTGTAATCCACTTTACTCTGGTTTATTGTTTGTATTCTAGGTATATCGAATTTCTATGTTCATCACATTTCGCTATCATCTAGAGATTTTACATAGATATTAGATCACAGCAGTTTTCACGTTGATCAGCGTCTGGTGTATGTAGGCATTCTCTGAGATTTGCGATAAAACAACGATCAATAAGTGCAATACCAGATCTATCTACAAAACACATCACTTTTGTTCCCACATTTGTTAGATCCCTGGTTCCCAGACATCATACAGCCTTATATTTCGGACACTGTTCGTTCATCCAGGTTACTACTATTTGTCTAGCAAGCAGATCCTTTATGGTTGGAGAATTTGCATTGGCAATCTCTCTTGGTAAACAGGGAACCGACTGCATCCTTCAACTTGGCAAAGATGCGCTCTTCCTTGGCCTTCTTTCCTGCCGCTGAAGCAATTCTTCCTACAGCTCTGGTCGATTCTCCAATGGGGCCCTGATTCCGATCTGCGATGTATTTACCACCGAGTGCTGTTAGTATGGCTAGGAATGGACCCCTGAAGAGCGCAAATGAGATCAAATATTTGTGGTGAGTTCTAGATCTTAGTAGAGAGATGCATGGCTACACCTATAATTTCTAAATAACAGAAACTACACTCACGCTATCATCCAACCAACAACGCCACAACCAACCATTATCGCCACGTCAGAAGGGTTCTCGTTCTCTGCCTCTTCATTGTAGTATGATTCGGGAGCAGCAGATGTTGGAACTGCCTCCACAACAGGCGTACTAGCATTGGGATCTACATTTCCAACAGGTTCAAACGAATAGTTATCCTTTTCCGTCATTTTGAAGATATTCATAGATGCTGGATGAGATTGTGAGGGTAGTGTATTCTTTAAGAGTCTTCGATTGAAAATTTATGAGCCGGGAGACAAAGACGCCATCAACCAGAATACCGGTAGTAGGTGGTACCCAGTCGTGAAGGTTAGTTGGTTGTTTTGATCTCAAGTTTGATCTGTTGTCTTGTGCCCATCTGGTCTGGGTTCTGGTTTCTGGTGCACGATGCACGATGCACGACACACACGAGTGTATGTAGGTACGTTACAGCGTAGATACCTGTAGATACCTAACTACCTATGTATGCGATGGTGGGGTTCTCTCATCGCGCTGCACGACAGACGTGGGAACAATCTGGAACCTTCTGGAATATGATGCGGGGATCTCATTTCTCATCCCTGGTTCTCATCTAGGGCTGTCCTAACTTACAATTTTGTAAATATGGCATTTGAGCACTATAATTTACAAAGCTTACAAAGTTTTTACAAATATAAACCTTGACTAGAAGTTAGAGCATTGAATGAGAGAAATTCACTAATTGAGTGGCTTCTTTACTTTATTTAAT
>JALLAU010000308.1:0-21328 GCA_036939495.1 Thalassiosira hispida | reverse complement strand
CGGTCGGACGTCGGACAGACGGAAGTCTCACAGAGAGTTCCACGTGTCATCAACATGGATGGCGTGACTGACAGATAGATAATAACAACTATGGGGCTACTACTGCTTTCTCTATAGCTCGAGGGATTTTGTGCAAGAGCAAAATGAGTAGCAGACCCATAGAATTACGATAGTTGCCTGCAATAGCTCCCATCCAAGGTGATGATTTTTGGTTGTCGTTTATGTGTGCAAAATGAGGAGGAGGGCCCACGGCCAGACGTGTGACACAGTCGTGCCAGGAACCCGTAAACAGGACAACGTTGATCATATTCTTGCCCCTCTTACTTCTTGTGGGCATCAAGATGCCCTTAAATACCCGTGAGCGACACGAGTACGTGGTGATAATAACAACTATGGGGCTGCTACTGCTTTCTCATAAAGAAAGTTTTCCTCGAGATGGAAATCAACTATCTAAAGCTCGAGGGATTTTGTGCAAGAGCAAAAGGAGTAGGTAGCAGACCCATAGAATTACGATTTTGCCTTCTCGCCTCGGCTCCCCCCAATCTTCATTTTTCATTTTTGGCAACCCCCTCTCTGAAGAAAGATACCATGAGCGCCGAAGTCTTAGTAGCAGGCGAGGTCCTACCCATCCCCGTCCTCACCGCCGTCACAGCCATAGCCCTCACATCAATAATCTTCTACCTTCTCTTATTTAGAAAAGCAAAACCTGCCCTCGATGCCGTCGAGTACACACCCCTTCCACTCATCAAAAAAGAGAGCCTAAGTCACGACACGCGTCGGTTCACCTTCGCCTTACCCAACGGACCCAACGGCAAGCTCGGCCTACCCGTCGGACAGCACATTACGCTCAAATACACAGAGTTATTGCAGGATGCTACATCGAAGAATCATCAGCGGAGTTATACTCCCACGACTGGGAATGATACACCGGGGACTGTCACGTTTGTGATTAAGGTTTATAAGGCGGGTGTCCATCCAAAGTTTCCGGAGGGGGGGAAGATGAGTCAGCATTTGGATTCATTGAAGATTGGGGACACCATGCTTATGAGAGGGCCCAAGGGTAAGAGTTGTGTGTTGAGTTTCTATAGATAGATATGTCAATTTGTTTGTGGAAGAGCTTTCCAGTTGGAATAGATAAAAACGAGGGACACAAAGAATGCAACATGATGAAACTATATCCATGTTTTCACGACGGTCTTTTGATTGCTACATCTTCTTAATATGCACTACGATCTCTTTATCCAAAAGGGATATTGAGTGGAATGAGTGTTGGATTTGTAGTGTGAAACGATTATGGTTTTACCTTTTCTGATTGCATTTCTCTCTTTGATATGAAAAGTTGTGTTGGGATGTTCAAGAGAAGAAGGATAGATCAGTCCTTTTTTTATGTTGTCCATTGATCCTCGTTTTTTGACCATTGCTTCATTCACATAAATTTCAGGGCACATGACATACCACCAAAACGGCAACTTCACCGTCCATCCCGTCCTAAAAAGAGATCCCGATCAACAACGCACTGCCAAACATTTTGGTATGATTGCCGGCGGTACCGGAATCACACCCATGCTTCAAATCATGCACGCCGTCCTACGGGATGAGCCCAACTCGAACGTCACCTGCTCGTTACTCTACGCCAATCAATCGGAAGATGATATCTTGGTTCGTCAAGAGTTGGAAGAGGCAGTTACAAAGTATGCAGGACGGTTCAAGTTGCATTATACTGTGGATAGAGCACCAGACGGATGGAAGCATTCAAAGGGATTTATTACGAAGGAGATGATTCAAGAACATTTGCCTGCTGCGGCGAGTGATGGGAGTACGCAGATTTTGATGTGCGGTCCGCCGCCCATGGTGAAGTTTGCATGCTTGCCTAATTTGGAGGCGTTAGGCTTTAAGAAGACGGATTATTTTGTTTTCTAAGATGTTAAATAGATTGGAGATACTTGCGTGCGTTGCTTGATGCACATTCCATGGTTATGACAAGGACGTGAGAAGAATGATGTATGTAGCTGAGTCATTAACAAAAAAAATGGTAGATGTCAATAGAGGCGACTTTGATAAATAATAGAAAACATGCTTAGCCCTTATGATTGATCTAGTAGCGCAATGTCGTGCCACAGAACCAAAGTGGTACAGTTAAGCAACAGTGTAGACATACGACACAGATATATAAACACCAGAATAATCGAAAAGTACTGTAAGTGAGGTACCACAACTATTTTTGAGGACTGCTTGAGTTCATTTCAGTTTCATTTGGTAGCATCTGCTGTATGCAGACAGGTCAGATCAATTGAGCTGGTCACTTCTTGTTCACGCCACTGTATCGTACCTTTGTCCACAAAAAATGGCTATCGTCCAAATTTCGCGAAGAAGAGAATTCTTGAAGCCACATCATACGACTTTGGGAAATAATAGAAATGCTTTGCCCTTATGAATGTGACTATATAAGTGGCATAGTTCAGCAACAATGTAAAACTCGAGAAAAATGGATATATCACTACAAATGAGGTACCAACATCTTATCTTTATAGTATCTATGATTTTCAGTCTGAAGTGTTGAGGAATGCTGAATTCATTTCAGTGTCATTCAATAGCATCCATGCATGCAACCAATTCACATATCAATTGAGCTGGTCACTTTTTCACACCACAGTACGACATCTCCATTACATCTCCTCGATTATTTTGTCCAAAAAATAGCCATGGTTCAAATGTAAACGACGAAGAGAGTACTTGCAGCAACATGATACTTGACACCCATGATACCTGACATATTCCCGACCTAGATATTGATATGAGCAATCATGGTTCCCAAATTTGTTAATTGATACACCTCTCAATACCAATCTGATCCACCAGAGCGTTTGTCCACCACAATAAGATGGTACCCGAACTGAGTCTGGACCGGCCCCATAACCTGTCCAGCCTTGGTTTCCGTTGAAAACACCACATCGTCAAATTCCTTCACCATAGTCCCAGGTCCAAATGAACCCAATGAACCTCCGCGTGCTTTCGATGGACATGTCGAGTATTGTCCTGCAAGAGCTGCAAAGCTAGTTTCACCCTTTCCAAATTCTGCTAACACCTTGTTTGCATCGTCGAGGGATGGTACCAAAATATGTCTCGCGGTTGCCTTTATTGCCTCTGGTGGATCACCGTATTCTTCGTTGGTGAATGCTTTTGTGAATCCATCAAAAATGCCCATGGATAGGGAAGTTGCAATACGCTGCTGTGTCGGTTGACGTGCGCCGATGGGTGAAAAGGCATCGGATGAAGGCGTCGATAATGCTGCTGCAGCAACCACTGCCAAGATAAAGATGAAGGAACCTGAAGTCATGATCAACGCGGCGAGGAAGATTGTTTTGTGGCTTGACTTCAACATCATGAAGGCATCAGACAGCAAGGAAGGGTCGAAGGAAGGGGGGTGGTGGCCTGTTGGTGGCGGTCGTGGCACAGATGGCAGGTGGCACGCGTGTTGACGTCAGCATAATTATCGCGTCCTTGTTGGCGCCATTTTTTGTGACACTCCTTGAAAATCCCAACTTGCTGCGACTGCGACCTGCGACCTCAGCCGAGCCGCCAAAAATGTTGAGGTCGGAGAAGGCCCTCTCGATGAGCCCATTCTCCTGGGCATGGTCTTCAGTTGTTCCCCCAAAAATTCAAGGGGGGCAGTGTGACATGATTGACTTGAGCCCATTCTCCTGGGCATGGTCGTCAGTTGTTCCCCAAAAATTTCAGGGGGGGGGCAGTGAGACATGATTGACTCGCGCATTCTCTTTTGGGAACTGTTTTTGTAGACAAAAGAGGACAAAATTCCATGAGCCCTCTAGCCTCTCTGAGCGGGTGCCAACCTCTTTTCTCCAATCATGGCAGCTTCCTTCTGCAATCGCAGTAATTGCTGATTTGGGAGTTGAGCCATGGTGTCTCTCTGTCTTCAAGTAAGATCTACCAAGAGCCTCCCAAGAAAGGCAATCAGGAGCATCAAGTTATGCAAGGTACAACCATACCCGCCTGGGCGGCTATCATGATGTGCACTCTATCCTGAACATAATATGTGCGACTTGAAATAATGGTGGGTGCAGATCGATATTGATTGGGTACTCTGCCTTGATGATGCTGTTTGAGGCATTGTATCGTCCCATAGTCAGACACTGTCAGACATAATATTATGCCTTCAGGGGATGTGCGCGTGCCAATCGTGTGACCTACAACCACCACTTGCCGCTCTACTGCATCCTCTTCCTCAGGCCATCAAATAATAAAGATAGACAAAGGATTATCAACAATGCAAGAAGAACAGAAAGAGAATGAGCAATATTTAGCCAGTTGTAGCAGTTGCGATGAACGAGGTATGATGCGAGACATCCTGGAAGACAACAGTTTCCACAGTGCTGCGTCTACTGTCGCCACAGAATGTTCAAGTGAAATCGAGGTTGAGCAGTATCTGCATGATGTAGCCGGTTCTCCGAGACAATTCAGTTTAGCTGATGCTCAGATTGCTCTTTCTTACATTCATCGCAAAATGAAGTTCAATCCTAAGTTTGAACGAGACCAGCAATGCAAAGTACTACATGCATTGAAACAATATAAGCCCAGCTTCTCAACCGGATCCGCAAGCAGTTCTAAAACATCTTCAGGGTCAATCAGCTCCTCAAGCAGCTCCAAGACTTACTCTAGATATCATCGACCGGAGAGGCCTGTCCACCACGAGACGAAACTCCTCAAGAAAGACAGCAAGAACACTGTTAACATCTACACTAGCAATGTTGACTTCGTTGAGCGCCAAGTTTCAATCTCCATGATAGAAGATACTCCAGCCGCAAAGGTCATTCCCGCCGAAGATGACATACACCATCACACTCTACGTCGTCTCCTTGTACCATCGTTGCCTCCAACGAAACCTCCACCTCTTCAATTACACGCGTCGGCATCACGTAAACATGCAGGTTCCCTGACACGCTTCTCACAGTCGACCGCATCCAATCTCTCAAATGTCACTCACGTCGAAATAACCAACATTCCGGTTTTGTCAGATCTAGAAAGCTCGAATGACGACTTGCTGAGCAATCTTTCATAAAAAAATGAGCCCCACGAAATCATTTGTACAGATGCGGGAGACCGTGCCATCATTCTTGCAACAAAGATTTGGCCAGTGTATTGTGATGAAGAGTGATGAGCTGAAAATCAACAAGGACGATTGTAGATTGTCGTTGTTGATGAACCCAATTGTAACTTAAAACTTCTTGTAAAGCATTGTTTTAGAGAGTGCCATGGCTAACTAGAGTTGGAGGCAACATTAGAGCGGCATTTCAAATAACGGTGAAGGCATCTTCAAAATCTTCATCCCGGGTATTTGAGTACCTAAAATGTTTGACGGTGATGTTTCTTCGCATGTTTGATAAATATATTCCAATGAAATGCTTTCTAGTACTTAGGCAGGTGCTGTATGTCAACCATTGGAAGGTCCCTTACATGAACTTGAGCTATGTCCTAGTGCCTACTTGGTAACGGCCATTTTTGAGCAACTACATATAAAAATCTATGCATTGAGGTCTCAGTAGGAGATTTGACGGCTTGTGAAAAACTTCAGACCTCCACCCACACTTTTGGTTTCTTTAATTAATCATCCAACCCTTCCTTACTCGACACATGGCTAATCTATGCATATGCAGGTGCAGGACTCAAAATTGCGCTGTTCTGACAAATTTCTTGTAGGGCCCATCCTTGGAACCTTGGCACGTATCTATGGAGAAATTCCATAGCTAAAACAGCAGCCTCGACCTGTAATTTCAAAGCCATGTTGGGTTTTTATATCTCCAAGTTATGATTACCCGAAGTCCTGCAGTAGACTGCATGGCAATGCAGGATACTGCATAGTTACCAACGAGGCACTAGCCACACGTATTTTATGTTTTATAACATGTACAGCGGTGGCGAAGTTGACAGGGCCTCTCAGGTTGAAACTCAACTCAGACGCCAGTCATTAGCGAAGTGGTATCAAGGACCTGGGGCACTGCATATGTTCATTCGCATACCAAATAATAAATCAATCCATGAAAGTATGTAGCTTTTTCAAGTCAGTATGTGCTGAAGATTCTTCGCATTATGATCGACTAGAGAGGTATCAGGTTAGATACTAGGTTGTTCAGGTGAATTGTGCTGGATAGACACTAATGCATGACACTGTGCCAGATGGGAGAGTAAATGAATTGTTGGACTGCATCGTACTACGACTGTGGAGCAGTCTGTTATACAGTTTCCACGGCGAAAGAATATTATGATCTATTCATTAGTGAAATACTATCATTGACTTCAATTGTAATGGCATTTTCAAGTTCTTACATACTCTAGAAGAAATTACTGGTGCGTGTACATAATCTTCACAGAAGCATCGCACAGAGACATGACACTGTCATTGCTTGAGATACCTAGGTTGCTGTCCGCTGGGGGACAACGGCAAGCATTTCAATGAGCAAACTACATACAGGTACGTACTACTCGGCCTCTAGAGAGGGCCTACCGTACATTCCTACTACACGACTTCAGTGGCCATAGCCAGCTAGCCTCAGTCTCTGCAAAGCAAAGTTTGCTAATGTTTTGTTTTAGCTTGATGCAGCTTGCTGTGTCTTTTTTGCATACTTTTCATATGAATCTATTCCAATGAATCTTTCGGTGCACTCTAGATCTGTCTTAAGATTCGGTAACTAACAGTGGATGCCCATTAGGATGGGTGGATACACACGGCGTCCTCACTTGTAACATGAACTTCAGCGATCCAAAATGTTATTTTGTGTGGCAGTGAAGAATAGTAATCGGTGACCTTGAAATCAACAGCTAAGTAAGAAATACAAACATGAAATCAATGAAATGGCCATGTATTGAGCTCTAATCTTTCTCTTAATATGTGGCCGTAGCGCCATTGTTATCCATCATACACTTCAACTGAAATGGCATTTTCAAGCTCTATCTTTCTCTTGAAGAAACCATTGGTGTGTCTTCGCAATACACAGACATGGCCAAGATGAATCTATTCCAATTCAGGGCTCTTGATGATAATATGGTAACAGTGGACACCCATTCGGTAGGTACGGCGTCCTCAGTTGTAACATGAGCTTCAGTGAGCCACCACCAAGATGATATTATCTGTTTGGTGGTCAAGAATGGTGAGCTTGAAATCAACAGTTGATTTCCGTCCAAACTTCATTCAAGCAGAGTGTCCTCAACCATTTCAAGAAGCTTGTTGTAAGTTGTTGGCTCGACGTGAAAATGTCATGTACTTCACCACCCCAGTGTGGACAACGATGCTAACCTAGTATCCATAAACGAGAACATATATTTTCGAGCGAAAGCATTGCATTAAGTTTATCAAACTGCTAAGATATTCATCGTTCACAATTTGTTTGGGCAATTGCGATTTCATCGCTCTCTACATCCCATGGAAGGTTAAACTTCCACAAGAGTGCACCCACAGAAGGTCCTAGGTAGCACCTACCAGAGATGCAGCCAAGCATAGCCAAAAAGAGGATTCTCATTCTATGTGAATCATGGAAACCCCCTTTCCCTAAGCGTGTCCATCATCCATCTCATCCATTGCAATCCTCAAAATCCATCAAATTCTTTGAAAGTTCGATCAAAATATAATTATGAAGAGGAGTAGGTTTTCCAACCAAACTATATTTAGTCTTCCTTGAGAGGAGGGGCGAGGAAAAGGATGAGGGCGGCAAGGGAGCCAAGACCGGCAACGGGGAAGAAGAAACCACCGTTTTCAGCGTTGGATGTGGCAATGAGGTTGGCAGTGTTGACGGCAGATTCCACGACGGATCCATCGATCACCATGTTGGGTACCGTGGCGGTGCGGGCACGAGAGGCTGTGGTGGATTGCGTGGAAAAGGCAAAAGAGATGAGATGATGATGAAATTAAGTTGCATATGACACATTTTTTTTTCTCGAAGCATGACTCCGAGCGAACTAAGCACTGTTCAAGCTATGGTCCTTGTCCGAAGAGGCTAGACCAGCGAGCAGGGACAACCCGTTACATCGGCATGACACATCCCTTGACACGCGAGCCACACGACGGCCATCGGCTCAGGCAGCCTTCCCGATCTTCCATGGAAGTCCAGCCAACGCAGTTAACTTACTGACAGCCGTGTTGGCGGGGGCGGTGAAGGCCGAAGCGGCGGCAACGAGGAGGGCGAAGAGGAAAAAGGAACGCATCTTGATGATTATTTTAGAGTTGTTGGTTGACGTTGAGATTGTGCACCATCGCGGAAAGGCTCGAGAAGAGATGAAAAGACGGGGTATTGAGGAGTTGACGTAGGATACTATTCCTACCGTAGCGTTCTACGGCGATCTTTGCATTCAACATGCGTATTTGATGCGGGCCGATTGATGTTGCCCACGTATTTTTGCTCCGGCAGATACCTTACGAGGGACAGACGGATGATGTGCTGTATCCAAACCTATTGTATCCAAACTTTGTCATTCTATCCGATAATACTTCCCCCGTTGGCAACAAAACGAGGTGGTCTCAGATCAGACCCAACGGAAGCAAGTTCGCAAATCAAACTTGCTGCCACTTATTTTTGTCGGTATCGATAACAGATAACAGGCAATCGGGTAAATAATCCGATTGTCTACCTGAATGCCGAGACCTAGCTAGCGTTGGGTTCTGGAGTTGGATCAACAATTTTGCAGCGCGCCTTCGCACGTCCGTCTTGCTCTTGATCTGCTGGTTCTAGGTACGTTGATCTTGATCTCTGGTACTTTCACTTGTAAACCGACGGCTCTCTTGAGTGATGGGAGTCTTGGAGTACGAGAAATTCTCAGTCGAGGCCTTCAAACATTTGTGATTTTGCTCTTGTTCGTGTGATTGATCTTGCCCTTGTGTAATACTGCATACTGACACAGGGGTATAATGTGTGACCTGATGCCATCACCACCACAAAATTCCGATTCAATCACCCATACAATATACTGCATCGCTTTCCTCGTTTCCCAACTGATGATCAATGCACGATCGAAACATCATGGTCTTCGGCAAAGCGATTGTCTTCGCTGCTTTTCTTCTGAATATCCAACTCGCTTCCGCAGGTAAACAAGAACATCAGACCGTATGTCTGACATCAGAAGATTGCCTCAAGCAGAGCGAAGTGCTCACGATCATCGGCGTCACACATTTCTCAGCTGGTGACTACGAATCATTTGGATGCTTCTATGAGGGAAACACTGCATATTTTGGACGTGGAGGAACCATCGATGATATATTAGAATCGTCTTTGGCCGGAGGGAGGGCTCGCATCTGGTGCCAAGCAAAAGCAGAGCTGGAAACTAGGGCACCCACTGACAGTCCAAGCACAGTCAAGCCTACCACAGCTGAGCCTACAGTGGTATCCACTGCTGACTATTTGGAGATTGTTACCTCGGAACATCCTACGGCAAGTCCTTCAACGAATCCGCCTGATCCTACAGCGAGTCCTTCGATGGATTCTCTTGCTCCAACGACAAGTCCTTCGTTTTCGCCCACCTTTTCTCCCACAGTTATGGTGAGCTCTGAGCAATACCTTGCATCATCGAGTCCTTCGCCAAAACCTACTGATATGGTAAGTTCCGTGTACCCGATATTAAGTTCTCAATCATGAACTATTTTTTGATAGAAAAGACTAAATGTTTTCAATCAATGCATCCAAGATGCCTACATCCCGGCCAACGAAAGAGCCTTCAAGACCACCATCTCTAAGTCCTTCAATAAAACTGACTGCCGTGGTAAGTTCCTATGTACTCAATCTGGTTCACAAGCATGTACCTACAACTGATTTACCAACTGATGTAATCTCCAATTGTTGTAGCCTACCAAAATGCCTTCTTCCCAGCCATCAAAAAGAACTACAAATGCACCATCTCCTAGCCCTTCGTCAAAACCGACTGCTATAGTAAGTTCTGATGTTTCTTCGTCCTTTGACTTCATGATATGGTGCAATTTCAACAAGATAACACTAATGATACTTTCGCCTTTTCGCAGCCCACAAAGATGCCCACCTCAGCAGCATCAGAATCTGAATCAACAACACCAAAGGCCTGCCGGAATCAGAAAAAGTGTAAGGCTCGGTCAAAGCAGTTAGGCTATGTGAAATATTATGTTGGAAATTATGATGCGAAGGGTTGCTATTCAAAAGGGGATGCCGTTTATTTTGGAGTTGGCGGAACTGTAGAGCAAAAGTCCACATCTTCTCTCGCTGGAGGGAAGGAGCGTATCTGGTGCGGTGCTGAACAGTCAAATCAATCTGCCCCAAAAATCACGAATTCGCCCGTATCATCGCCAAGTTCCGTTGGCAGCATAGCAAACTTGGCTCCGCCAAAAGAGTACTGCATTGATATTGAAGTTGTGACAGACGAATTCGGAGGACAGACTGGGTTCTATCTCTCTCACATCCCAATTGATGGGTCTGATCCTGAAAAATTGCTTGAAGTTGCTATTGGATCATTGGAAAGTGAAACAAAGTATTCAAGGCAAGTTTGCGTACCCAAAGGGAAGTACACTTTCACAATAGAAGACATGTGGAACGGTGTTTGTTGTTCTTATGGAAAAGGATCGTACTCAGTGAGTATTGATGGAGGCGAAGTCATATCTGGAGGCTACTTTCGGACGAAGACAGTCTCACACGAAATTATTGCAGGGTACGATCCTGAAGCGAGCGATCGTGACGAAGAGTGGCTGAGAGCACACAACACTCGTCGAGAGGCATTTCATAAGGCGCACAACACAGAATATCGTCCTCTGCACTGGTCGCCAGAGCTGGCAAATGACGCATCAGTCTGGGTCGATAAAATCTTGCCCACCTGCAAGATTATTCGCGAAAGTGGTCTTGAAGAGGGCGAGAACATGTCAGTGAGGAGATTTCACAAGCAAAGCGATGATGAGAGACCAGACGATGTTCTGGTTCGTTGGTCTGATAGGCCTTTGGAGCTAGAAAAAGAGTACCCCGACAATCAGACAATGACCCAGCTAATGTGGCGTGCAACTAGATATGTTGGGTGCTCTGATAAGTTTACACAACTGAAGGATGGATCATATTGTTATGTATCGATATGCCGGTATAAAAGGCCGGGCAATTGTAGTGTTCGGAAATATGAAAATTGGCTGATACCCACACTACTGGATCGTACTCCATGTGGAGTTGCCTGCCCGAAAGCAGGATGTTATTAGATTTTTGTGTCTGCGTATTTGAATGTTATTACAAGTTTTTTTGCTGTGTATTATTAGGATGCGATGTGAATATGTATTTAAAATATTTCATATTACCTGTTAACTATTCCAATGAAAATACAAAACTCAGCACTCATACGTTTCGCGTTTCCTCTCCCAGCCTTTGACAATGGTGGCCGCACGAACAAGTGAGATTTGTTCCTTTTTGGAGGAAGATAAGTCCAAGTGATACGCTCGCCGGCGATCACTAGTCCATCGCAAAGATTCCAATCGGGCATCATTTTCATACCATGACATATCCACCTCACCATCATTCCAGTAGTATACACCGAGACCGCTCTGGGATAAAATAAAAATACCCAAGGAGGAACATGGATGAACAAAAGTTGAAGATAGATGTCAACATTGAAATCGAATTAGAACCATGGCATTCAATATGATGTTACTCCTCGGAGAGCTTACCTTCTTGTTGGCAGCCCAATCTCCATCAAAAACATCCGAGTTTGCTAGATGCAATACTCCCTGTCCATGACGTCTTCCACGTCTCCACTCTCCGTTGAAGACCTCGCCATCACGATACTTGGCAATTCCATATCCGTGGCGTCTGCCATCCTTCCAATGCCCTGCGTATTGATTTCCGCTCGAAGATTTGTATGTGTAATAACCATCTTTTTGGCCCTTTTTGAATGACGGGGCACTTCTATGTGATGATTGCGGAGGTAGGACTGGTGCTTTGTAACGTGGTACCAAATACTTGTCAATATCTTTTGACGCGACCAACACCTGCCTATCCTCTGGTTTATGAAACACGTCAGATACGATGTCAACAAACAAGTCTGAGCATGAGCTACCTCGGTGCTGGAACAACTCTCTTCTCGGCAGACGAATGGAGAGGGGGTTAGGTGGATCTGTAAATTGAGATACAACATTGTGATAGTAAGACAACGACCTATCATCTTCAGAACCATCCAATCTAGCCTTGCTCTGTTCTTGTATCTGTTCAAGGGCTTCCGCTAATTTGGCTGACATTTTGTCTTCTACAGCTGAGGTGATGCGGGCTTGGGTGCCATCGGTTATAGCTGTGGTGGTGCTCACTATGGTACCAGTGGGAGATCTGCGATTTTCTGACACAACGTTGATTGATGTAGGAATGCCACTGTCGTGCGGTGGTATCTCAGATGATGTAGTTGTGTTTGATGCAGCACCAATAGCAGCAATAGAAGGCTGAACCATTGGCGGGGCATTCTGCTCTAGAGACGCCTCTTTGTTGTCTGACTTGCCGCCATCACGATGGTTGACGCTTAATTCATTATTGGTCACATCATCATCTTGGGCAGCACTTCCGATCTCATCAGTTTGGGACTCCACCGACGCTGCGTTCGTGTCAATGTAAGAATTGCCATCTACATGTAGCTGTGATCCTTCACATCTCACGACAACTGACGCGTCTTGCTCATCACAGTCGTGGGAATCGTCATCTTCAAAATCTTCACTATTGCTTTTGCCTTCCTTCGGGTTGCATTCGTCATCACTATCATCCAATATCTGCCCATTGTTGCCATCATCCTCGTCTGCCTCATGAGCAGTATAATATGCTTGATCTTGGCTGCTATCCTCATCCTTTGCTTCCTTGGCGACATAGTCGTCATCATCTGAATCGCAGTTATGACTTTGTTCCGCCAATTCTCCAACTGAACTTTCACCAATCTCAGATTCAGTTTCGTTCTTGGCTTGGAGGCATCGGGCTGTCCCTCCGTTTTGACGTGGATCCCCTGAACTTCCCGCTCCCGTGGATGGGGCCTCCAACTGAGCAGTACCGGATAATTCGATTCCCCCTTCAGTTTGCTGCAATGCGGCAGGACTCTCATTTGCATCAGATTCGTCGTCATCTGAGTCTCCGTGAGATGATCTAAGGATGGAGGTATTTACTTCCTCCTCAAGATTGTCTGCTTCATACGAATTGTCAGACTCGATCGTGGCTGAGCTTCCAATTTCATCAGAGTCTTCATCAGATCTGAGGATGGAAGTGTTTACTTCTTCGATACTCTCCATTTCGTCGAAGTCACTTGGCTCAATGCTTACAATATGCGCATCATCACTTTCCTCAACTGATTTCCTGGGAGTTGTTGATTCGTCGTCTTCCGAGTATGTCTTCGCGATTTCTCTGTCGTCTTCTGAATTCTCAGAACGTTCGTCGCCAGTTTCGCCGGCCTCTGACCCAGCCACTTCATCAGGTTCACTCTCTTCGTCATTCTCGCCCTCGTCTAAGTGCGTCCCCTCCTTTGCCACACCGTAGCCATCAGCACTGTCATCATTAATCTCATGTAGCTCCTGCACTGATTCGTTGTCGTCTGAATCATGTGGCTCATCTCGCTGAACTATTGTAATTGCTGGTGCCTCGCCAGCATGGACATGGTCTGTTAAGTCGCCACCATCCATCTCGTGACCATTGATCTGCTCAGAGGTGCTGTCTTCGATTTCTTCATGTTGGCCTTCATCTACACTCTCCACAATATCATCGTCAGAAATTTCACTTGTATCATTGTTATCATCAGAATCATCACTGTTTGCAACCGATTGTCCAGTGCATTGTAAACTTTCAGCGCCTCTAAGCGAAAGCACGATGCCCCTCAGCTTCGGTAGATTTTCTTCGTAAAATGAGTCTTGATTTGGTTTCAAACGGGTGATCTTATGGACTTTCTCTGCCCCTGATTGCTGGACAGACAGGCACTCTTTCTCTAACCTCTCCTCTTCAAACTTTTCCTTGGCAGCCAGAAGTTCTGCCTTGAACCTCTCCTCTTTGGCCCTTTCCTTAGCAGCCAAATTCTCTAACTTCTCCTGTACAGCTTTTTGATCAGCAGCCATTTTTTCTAACATCTCCTCAGTCCTTTGCAGACGCTCCAATCTTTCCTGTTTGGCTTTTTGCTCAGCAGCCAAACGGTCGTTCTCCAACCTTTCCACTTCGGCCTTTCGCTGATCCGCCAGGCACTCTTCTTCCTCTAACCTTTCCTGCTCGGCAGCCATGCGTTCTTTCACCAACCTCTCCTCTTCAGCATGTTGCTTGGCAGCCATACATTCTTTCTCCAACCTCTCCTCTTCGGCCCTTTGATCTGCAGCCAGACGATCTTTCTCCAACCTTTCCTGATGCCCATCGGCCACACATTCCTTCTCCAACTTCTCCTCCTTGGCTTTTTGCTCGGCAACAAAACATTGTCTTTGCAACCTCTCCACTTCCGCTCTTTGCTCAGATGCCAGACGTTCATTCTCCAACCTTTCCTGCAGCGAGGCAGCCAGACGTTCATTCCCAAACCTTTCTTGCTCTGCGGCCATAATGCGCTCTTTCTCCAACCTCTCTTGCTCGGCGACCAGGCGCTCATTCTCCAACCTATCCCGCTCAGCGGCAACACGTTCCTTTTCCAGCCTCTCATGCTCAGCCTTTTGCTCGGCAACCAAACATTGTTTTTCCAACCTACCGTGTTCAACCTTTTGCTCAGCAGCCCAGTGTTCCTTCTGCAATCTCTCCTCTTCAACGTTTTTCCTGGCAGCCAAAAGTTCCTTCGTCAATCTTTCCAATTCGGCCTTTTGTTCGGCAGCTAATTTCTGTAACCGTTCCTGTTCGACTTTTTGTGCGGCAGCCTGACGTTCTAGCTTTACCCTTTCCTGCTTGGCTCTTTGCTCGGCTGCCAAATGCTCTTCCTTCTCTAGCCTCTCTTGTTCGGCTTTTAGCTGGGCCCGAACAAGCTCTTTCTCTAGCCTCTCCTGTTTGGCTTTTTGCTCTGCCACCAGACGGTCAGCTTTTTCTTGAGCAGCTTCTGCATGCGGTGCGGCCAGGCATTCCCGTGTTTCTACTTCACCTTCCTCTGACTCTTGGCTGCTGTCACTAGAACAATTAGAACTGCCAGAAGATGACGACTCGTCACTGTTGTCACAGGAGCCAGAGGGAGCTTCCCTCAGATTCTTCGTATCAAATGACCGTATCTCATTGGATAATGGATGTCCATCAATGTCAACATGTTCCTCGTGTTTCCTTGGTTGCTGCTGATGTTGTTGACTTGGACCACCAAAAAGAGACGTCACGCTATCCCAAATGTTGACACCTTTCTGCTCGCCCTTGTTGACAGGTGCATCATCGTGTACAACAGGAGCAACAACAGTGGTTGCACGATCATGCCAATCCTCCACCTGATCCCCCTTCCTCAAACGTTTTATAACCCTATTCAATGTAACCTCAGGATTTTCCAATTTTTTATTCCATATAGCATCATCACTACGATATTCATCGATCAATAACTGCCTATTCTTGGCATGGACTTTAGTTTTCTCACCCATGAGATCGAGCAGACTTGACAATTCATTCTCGACTACCTCTACTTGATACGCGTGTATCTGCAACATGGATTCATCCTTAGCCCCATCGTGTGCTTGAGATTGATTCTCCTCGAGTTCTTCAGCCTTAGATTTCCACTCATTCTTCTCCTTCCCCACCTCGGTGATCTTCTCCGCAGCCGTCTTCAAATTCATGGACAATTGACTAATCAACTTTTTCTTCTTCTCCAAATTCTTTTGCAACTTAGTAGTAGTCTTTTGCAATTTGGATATTTGATGAATGTAATGTTCTTCTGTCAATATCATATCATTGTAGATATCATTGTTTAGGGGTGTGTATTCCTCGTTTGGTGTAATGTCCATGGATAATCGACGAGAGCTGCCGCTGCCAGTTCTACCAGTAGAAGTGACACTGGATCGCATGCTATAGTAGTCATCCTGTTGGGAATTTAGATCGTGTTCTCCACCACAGGTGAGACATTTTTCCACTTGGACAATTGTCACTACTTGTTCCGAGGAGCGACCGCTCCCATCCAATGCACAGGTGGTTAACGCAGCCACATTCCCCGTCAATGTTGCATTCAACTTTTCCAACCGTTGGATCTCAAGTTCATACTCTTCAAGTATCGCTTCGTATTCATCTTGAGTCGAGGCATCCGTCGCTGGCTCTTTCAGATCCATGAATTGGACATGATTCGTATTTGGATTGTTCATTTTTTCATCAAACGTGGGCGGAAAGGAGGATTGATCATTACGAGGTGAGGGCTGCTGAATGACATCACCAATAAATGCCTCCTCTTCTTCCAAGTCAAAATTTGGAGTATACTGGCCCCTCATTTCATACACATTACTCCTCTTCCTACGGGGCTTATTCTCGAGACTTCCCGAACGACTGAGCTCTCTGTTTATTTCGGCAGTGTTTCCCGTGGCTGTGGAGTTGTCGTCACCTTCGTTCTTTCGTTCGGGGATTGCAAAGAGCTTGCTGGCACTATGATTGGCCTTGTGATTTTGGTCGTGTGTGGGATTGTTGCTGCCACGACGAAGTTGATGCTGACGGAGGATGTGCAGATTGGACATGTTTGGTGCCATGATTGTGGTCGGTTTGCAACCCCCCAATTTGCTCAATGTGCGGCGGAGGTTGCTATCAGGTACAACTATGAAAGGTCATGAACATGAACGGGGCGGCGTGGGCTTCTGTGTGCGGACGATGCCATTGTCTGGTGTGTTTTGTGTTGTCTCGTTCTGTTATTGCCGTATTTGTCATCGGGATTTCTATGCAGTTTTCTTTGTCTTTGCGTGGCCGGCGGCGGGGAGTATCACAATAGCAAATAGCTAGGTACATAGCAGTGCATAGGTAGGTATCAGAAGTCAGAAGCGCGATCAGAATAGAAGAGGGGCTGTTCTCTTCGAGGCCCAAAACACTTCTGTACAAATTACATCCGAAATGGAAGCTTGCTCGAATTTTATGTTCGAAATAATGGTAATATTTTTGTTTAGAGTCCTGTTGTGAAAGCATTGCCAACATGATAGACTATTCAGTAGCAATAGGGACACAAAGTCACTCTATACAGTTATTGAGGTGATAAAACATCATTAGATAAATTATGAGCTGTCGTCTAGATGCAGCGAGTAGNACTGTTTAGAGTCCATGTGAAGGCATTGCCAAGACATGATAGACTATTCAGTAGTAATAGGGACACAAAGTCACTCTATACAATTGAGGTGATAAAACATCATTAGATAAATTATGAGCTGTCGTCTAGATGCGGCGAGTAGAAAGAGAGAGACCTAATCGGGCTCCTCTGAACTTGTGGGCACATCTATCTGTGCACCTACTAGTTCCTACTAAGCAGCCAGACACAGGCTTCAAACATTTGTGTCGTCCGAGGTTGGCTACTTCCCTCTACCTGTAGTGTGGACATAACACCAAAAGAGCTTTGTTGTGTGTGATTCTTAGTACATAACCCCCCCCCCCGCCCCCTTTTGTCATCCTCTCAATTTCAATTCGTCTTATTATCTTATTCTCTTGATATCGACCCATCAACCATATCATGGGGAAGAAGAGCAAGAGGCGGAATCCTCCGTCAAAAAACAATAAAAAGAAGGGTGGGCAGAAGAAGAAGAGTCAAGCCAATCAGAGTGCAGGCAGTGGCGGTGGCGTCTACGGTGATAAACGTGACGGTGTCGATTGGACGACGCACGATGATAAATTGAGTGTGAGATTTCGCCACAACTGTGGAGAAATCTACGATGACGAAGATGAGATCCACGACGACTTTGCAAAGATGACCTTCGAGAATGGTGGCAAAGATACACCCAGTTACCCGAAGGGGTCTCGCGATGCAGTGCGAGCAGCACTTGAGCGCGTATGGTCAGATCCAAACATTTCTAATCCACATGGTGTAGGGCTTGCGATGGGGCCCAACGGTGAATGGATGGATTGGGCGAGGCCAATGGCCTCAGATCCAGACAGACTTAACAAATTTGGGGGTGAATACAAGAAGGATATGGACATGCATAAGTCTACTTTGGAGAAGTTGTCAAAGGGTATGCAACAGGGCAAGTCTGAGTGTAAGGATTATATCATGGCATTGAACTGCATCTTCCATGATACATTCGACAGGCTATCGATGGACACTCCACCTTTCCTCAATCTAGAAGAGGGGATGGGTTTCGTGAATTTGGAAAGGATGAGATCTGGGATAGCAGGTCAACAACAAGTGGTGGAACCTCTCTACAAGAGTCATATGAAAGTTTGGACAGGGTATGAGAATAGGGCATTTCAGTTGATGAAGGCGGTGCAAGAGCATCAATTAATTCCAAAGCCTGAACCAAGGGATTTTCTACCTGCTGATAAACCTCTAAAGAATCGAGGGGAGTTCCCAACTGCTGAGTGCCGGGAGGAGTGGGAAAGTGATGATTACTCCGATGACGAATACGATGGTGGTTTTGAGGGTTGCTACGGCTTTAGTGGCGCAGACGTTGGGGAACTGTTATCTCAAGGAATTAAGCCCTGGGATGACGACGCAGGTGCAGCTCTTGCTGCCCTAAATGGATATTAGGTTGTAGTTGAGCTTCAGTTGAATATGGGCTTTAATGTGGAGCTTTTATTGCAGAAATTGTGTTGGATCAAGTTTTATTCATTTTTTATCGAGATAGTTGTAGATGAAGATATATCGCATCCACCCAGATACTTCGATGATATTAGATTCTCGTATCTACAAGAGTAATGACTTAAGATTGAAATTGATTATTTTATTTTTGATAGTTACGATGTGGGGGTGAACTTGTGTAGTTAACTGATGAATATCACATATCTTACTAATGCATCATATTATTGCATTGTAAACAAGCCTATTACTGCATACCCAGAACACATCAAGCTGTCTTTTTACGGCCTGTATTTTGTGACAGTTTTCTTGGGATTTCTCTGCTTCCCTTTTCAGCACATTATTTTGAGTCATTGCAGCTTCTCAATACAATTATGGTATGAACTACATATCATTATTTGATACAAAACAGGTACTGTTACTGTCTTAGCTCTCAACCGAAATGTACCGGAACAAAACTTGGTGTCCTCACCCCCGACGTGAGATATGAAGATATATCAGTGCTTTTGGAGATTAAGGGCTACCAAGAATACAATTTTGTAGTTGTTCAGGTTTTATTAGATCCCAGGATTTATTGTCGTCCACAGATATACATGCATGATTGAGAAATAACTACTAATAAGCGCGATTATACTACATGAGCTTGTTTAGAGGTGGCAACTTATCAATTTCTTCATCAATGTCATCAGGGATCTTTATAGCAGAATCAGATGATGACTCTTGAGGCCGAAACCAAAGACACACGGGGACTGGGGCATCATGGCCACTACTATAACTCGATTTTCCATCCTCGATAAATAGAGTGAAGCAAAGATATCCGGCTTTCATTGGCTTGTATAAGCTAGGATCTACGTCGCTTACATCATCATCATATGGTATTGATGGTTCATCTCTCTTCATTTCGAGAGAGTGGATTAGATCAATATGTAGTGGTTCACTTGAGCTGAAAGCCTCATTGCCTGCTTCAGCAAGATTCACCCCCATCGACATCACCGTTCCGAAGAAGTTCACACCAGGCGTGTCGTCGCCATCTCGGTGGATGGCCCCCTGCCAAACTCCATAGTTGACATATGCTTTGCAAGCGATTGCTCTGAAAAATGTTGGTGGTCTACCATCAATGATCCCAGCGTGATCGATACGCCCTGCGATAACTCCCTTATCGTCGGGTAACTTCACCCAAAGCTTTGCACTCTTTCCCTCCGTCGAACAAGGATATATTTTAAGCACTCCCTCTGCTTCGTGCTCGTTTAGGATTTGGAGCACGTCGCCGCCGGCTACTCGATGAAGCACGAAGGTCTGCGGTCCTTCTTTTGGAAACTGCTTGAGGGGTTTAAGGAAATCGTCATCGTATTCTTCATCATCGCTGCCGTTGTTCTGCTTCGTTTCTTCGGCAGCTTTGGTTTCCACCTCGGTCGTCTCCTGGTACTTTGTTTCAGGATCAACGTCGTCATTACCATTACTTTGATCCGGCTCCGGCGTCTTCACGTCTACTGCAACTTTTTTATTCACTCCATCAGAAGAAAGCTGATGCTCAGAAGTAGGTCGTTTTTTCCCCTTTGACGACGAATCCGATTTGCTCGGTGATGCGTCCATCGCTACCATCTCTCCTTCGTCATCTGTCTCCTGCTTGAAAATCATGTCGTTTCCTCCAGCTTGCGGCGGAGCGGCTGCCGAATCTTCATCATCGGTCTCTTGCTTGAACGCGTTAACCCCTGGGTCTGGTGTTGCAGACTCGTTTGGGGTCCATTACATCTTGGGTTTCCTGTTGATGTTCATTGATGTGTGTGATTCTAATTTTACGATTGATTGTTGCTTTACGTCTTTAGAACTACGTAAGTAATATATTTATATTTATCATGTATCGAAATATGATATCTAATAGAATCTGCTGTGATGATGAAATTTCATTTCTAGACATTTGAATCTATGAAATGTTGCGTACCCCTACACAAATCCTGCACCTCTTCTTCCAACCAACAACTCAACCTAACTCAACACCTCCAAAATCTCAGCCAAAGATAAGCAAACAGAAACAGGTACGATTGATTACGATACCTCTTGATCTCCTCCTCTATTTCTTTAATGTATCTCGTTTATTCCTTTAGTGAAATCTAACTAAAATTTGATGTCGGCTTTCTTATTCAATCATTTGCTATTGCTACGCTACGCTACAAATTATTCAAAACTGCGTCATTATTTATTACAGCCATCTATCATCTTTACGTCCTGGGGGGGGATATCGTAAGGCAAGGCGGAAGTAGTATCTTCAAATTGTTTTCATACTATGGGAATTATCTCCTCAAAACAGCAGCAAGGAGGAGCCACTCTCCTCGCTCCTTCCATGGAAGGAAATTTAGATGAAGTGAAACGTCTTGTCGGCATTTACATCGCCGATAATGGCAATTCCAACCTCGCTGACTGCATTAATTCTTCAGATCCGTCGGGAAATAATGCAGTCATTGGTGCTGTCTTCTCCGGTCATCTCGCTATCCTATCATTTTTGGTAGAATCGTGTGATGGGGTAGATCTCACAATCAAAAATGGTTTGGGATGCTCACCGTTGTGGATTGCTGCTGGATACGATCAGTTAGAGTGCCTGGAATATTTAATGGATAAATTGCATGAATCAAATCTGTTGGAATTGGCGTTGCGAGACGCCAACAGTACAGGTGACACACCCTTCTTGGCT